>WTSP01005742.1:0-21735 GCA_025331215.1 Actenoides lindsayi | reverse complement strand
AGGCTGAACAGTCCCAGCCCTCTCAGCCTTTCCTCATAGGAAAAATGCTTTCTTGTCCCTTCAGCATCCTTGTGGCCCTTTGCTGGACTCTCCAGTAGGTCCATGTCTCTCTTGTACTGGGGAGCCCAGTGCTGGATGCAGCACTGCAGGTGTGTCCTCACCAGTGCTGAGTGCTCCTCCCTTGACCTGCTGGCCATTTTTGGCCTGATGCAGCCCAGGGTATGATTCACCTTCTCTGCAGTCAGGACACAGTCCTAACCCTTTTATTTCTGGGAGGGGATGAGGTGGCAGCGGAGAAGTGAAGAATGGATAAGGAATGAGATGCTGATTTCAGTGAAGTATCTGAAGAATTTTTTTTTTTTTTTTTTTTTCCTGTGTACCCCTCTGGAGCAATTGTAACTAGTCTGATTTACTGGAGGATGGGGTGATCAAAAAATGAAGGTTAAAAAACCCTTCTTGCTTCTGTCCAGTATTTCACTTATTTTTGTAGGGGTGTAGATGACAACTCCTGGGAATGTTTCCTGTGAAGTACGCTGTTTGGTGGGTGCAAGGACCATAAATACCTTGACCAACCCTACAAATTCCCTTTTAAAAATACTGCTTCTTTAAGCCAAGCTCTTGTACTGACAGTGCTGTAGGTAGAACTTCAGATGAGCGCGGACTGGTGTGAAACTTGAGGCATTGTAAAGAACTTTAACTGGTGTGGAAAGGCAGACAAATACACTTATAATATGCCATGTAATAAACCATGCCATACATGCTCTAGGTTCTAACATCTTTTTTAAAAAGTGAAGTATTTAATTAAAAATGTTTGTTAATAAATGCTTGCTTGCCTAATATCACGTAATTAGGGACAGGTGGGATTTGGCTGAGTCTGCTTGAATCTGTTTGCTCCACTTGTTTTTTCCCCCCAAAGACACTGAAATATTTTGCTCTCAAAAAAACAGGAACCACTTCTAGTCATAGATGACTGAAATATCTGCTGTACTGCAACTTAGTGCAAAGAGAAAAAAAATCTCCTTTTTGGGTTGTTTTCTTTGAAGATGAATACTCAAGCCAGCTGTTCCAATATGCAAAGGCCACTTTCACCAGTAATCACAAGCAGCTTTCCCTTTCATCAGTAGGTTTGAGGAAATCTAGCTTTGTGGGCAGAGAAGGCAGTAGGAGCCTAATCCTCTACAGTAACTTGTTCATACATATGAATAAATGCCTTTTTCTTTACCAGCCAAGTTGCATAAAAGTCAATATTTTCAAGAGTTTTGACATCTCTTCCAGATTTTCATATGTATAATGCAATACTAGCAAATGTGGATCTTTTTAATTCAGAAAGATGGATTTATGTAGGTTTTTACTACCTCCTTTCATCCAGCCTATTAGGGTCTGCTTTTTAAATGCATTCCAAGCTTCCTGTCTTGAATGGGATAATTTGCAAAAGAATAAGGTGGCATAGTGATGTTAGCTAGCAAATTACAATAGATGCAGGAAATTACAATGGTTGCAGGAGGACTGTCCATTGTGAGGTGAAGTTCAAGATGTTGGTTGAGACCATGAAGTTATTTTCAAGAAATCTTTTTTTTTTTTTTCCCTTAAGCTTGTCTCAATTCATCCAAACATGAATAATATTCATGAGCCTTTCTGTAGCTTTTTTTGAAAGCTGCTTATTAGTGGCAAGAATCCCTGACTGGTCAAGCAAAGACTTTCTGCATTGTCAATAAGTTTATCAACCTCAAATCTATAGCTGCTTCTCTTTGAAGATGTGATCTACTGTGTCTTTTTTTCTTGAAGCCGAGCTATGCATCACGTGAAATACATTTTGTCTTCTCACTGTTAACCTCCAGTTCCTGTCGAAAAGATACAAGTCGTTAGTACAAGTCTTACGCTTGTTCTGTGCTTTGCTTTGAGAGCATAATCACTCAGATTAGTCCGTACACGGTCTGTAAAATTATGTAATTAAAATTCAGCCTGACTGACAACTCTGACAGCCTTCACCAAACAGCCGTGCTTTCTTAGCGTGCTGTGTTTTAATAAGCATGTCCGTGATGATGCTTTCTGCAGGAAGGAGGAGCACAAGAGTGCTGGTTACCTGGCTGGAACAGGGGTACTGGTCAGGAGTGAACTAAGAGTGCACCAAGTCTGGCTGTGGAAAGGGGGAAGGCGGGATGTAGAAGATGGAGAACATCATCAGTGAGTCATGAGCAACCTTAAAGCTGTTATGATTACAGGACTGTCTATTACACATGACTTCTGAGGTTTGGGACCAATTTCTGGGATCTGAGAGAATTGGACCCTAGAGTTTTGAGTTGCAGCTGCTGCGATCAGAAAAGAAGAAAGAAGATGAGCACTTGTATTGTTCTTTCTGTGATGAATATCACATAGTCATTTCAGGGCTGACTATTTTAACTCCTTGGCAAAGCTGCTTTAGAAATACTGAATGATTATTACTTAACATGGGTAATTTTATTTTAATTAATAAAATTATTACTGACTGCTGTTACTTAGTTATAAGGTAAAGTGCCACCGTTTTATTGATACAAGGCACTGTGAACAGGAAGCATGATGGCTCACTAATTTTTGCCAGTATATGTAAACATTAACTCTCTTCTTTATAGAAACCTGGACTCATGCTTTCAAAGAATGTAATGAAATCAAGGGCAATGTTTTGCTTTTCATGTTTTATGCTCTATTGATTTAGTGTCTGCCAGAGACTTGAAAGACAGAAGCTACGAAGTAATGTTAATCAGAGAAGACTCTGAATTGATAGTAGTAAAACTTGGTAGAATTAATAACCAGGTGCAGCTCTACCTGAAACATCTAGGCTGGTTAGCTTCTGTAAGGCAAATCTGTGTGAAATGCCTGTGCCAATGAATGTTTTGTACTCGCTGTTCTCTGGAGTATATGGTAGAAGAAACTATCCTGATTTTACAGCTAGGAACTTGACATTTGCAGAAGACTTGTTGATACTAAATTACTGTAGCCTGTTAAGTGAGTTTGAATTTAATAGTGTCAAAATGCTTCTTCATTTTGTAGGCCAGATTTTCATAGTCAAATCTTCTGGAGAAAAAGAAAAAAAGAACTTGCTATTTCATCAGGTGATGGTGAAGTGCAGCAGTGAAGCTAGATCAGCTTTTGTCTCGCAAGTCAGCGTCGCCACAGGTCTGTTGGCGCAGTAAGGACATGAAGTGGTGTAGTGCATATGCTCTAATTTGGTATGAGACTGGTAAAGGCTTTGAGTGTGTTTTAACATGTGTTAAAAGTGTTTTCTACAACTAGTCAGTGCTAGGACTTGAGAAGAAATTGTTTTCTCTCCTGTATGACAGAGGAGAATGGGGACTGTTCCTCAGGTGAGAGCATGTGGTGATCACCAGTGACTGCTCTTTGTTCAGGGTGAGCTGGAATGTTTGAGAACCTTCCAACTGTTATCACTAAATACTTAAGATTATTTGCTCCATCCCTCTGGTCTGACAGTTACTAATGGTGATCTAACCTGCTCTGTCCACACTGCATTCTCATTACCAGTCTTTGTCAAAGTGGTTTTGTTCTTTACCCCAGCATTCACAGGGACTGAAAAATGTCCCAATCCTACTGATGCATCACTATATGATTAATGACCTTACTTCTAAGACTAGGAACACAAGAATAATGGATGTTTTACTGATACTTTCTAATCTTAAACTTGGTGTTTGAGTGTGAGCTTTGTTTGCAACTAAGAATTTTGCTTTACAGTAGTTATTTCTCACTTTCCATCAAAAAAAGGCATGAACTTTACAGTTCAACAGAAAGGCAGTTTGATTTCGAAGTATAAACCAGCCTCTTTCTTTACTACTTTATTTTCTATTTCATAGTTAAATTTGGTTCCTGTAGGAGTTGATCCTTTTCAAAAGCACAACTTCCACTTTCAAGTTCTTGCTGGTGATGTCCTGAATTCTCAAAGAACTTTGAAAGATGGGCCTAGGGGATGATCTGGAGCCTTATGGGCCTGAAATAGGAGCAATAATGGCTTGATCTCTTCTAGAGTGACAAGTATGGGAGTCTCACCACTGCTGTGGGAAGTCTTTTCTTTCCCATGCTGTTTGTGTGGGAAGCAATTCTGACGTGTAGTTTGAACTTTCTTTGCTGCAACTAAACTCTGTAATGTTTGTTCTGTGCTTGTACCTAACAGGTACGAGAACAAGTTTTCTTCTTTTCCGATACTTTTAACTATGCGAAACCTGTAACTGTCTCTTTCATCTCTCTTAAATTCTTAATTTTCCTACTTTGTACTTTCAGTGATTCTGATTATTGGAAGAAAAAAATGGAATATGACATGTCTTCTAGTGGTCTTACATGGACTTTGGTTGGCATATATCCTGCTGGAGAGTTGGTGTCCAAAACTGGCCATAAAATCTGAGTTACGGGCTCAAAGGCCACAAGGCAAAACTTTGGTTAGTGTGTGTACCTCCTGTGTAAGGAGAGTATTGCAAACGACACCTCTGTAAGGTTTTTATTTAACTTGTGTTTAGATTCTCCTCTGTGGAATTACAGTCAGCTACTCATTCCATGTTCTGTACTTGTGCAGCTGATTATTGCTACCAGAGCATAACACTTTGTGCTTATCCTTATTGCATCCTTTTTATTTCAGACCATTGCTCCAATTGGGCAAGAACTTCCTGAATTCTATTCCTGCTGTCCAGAGTGCTTGCAGATCATCTGCAGGTATAGAGATAGTCTGTACTTCACTGCCCAAGTCATGGATTAAAGTGTCCTATAACACACTCGGAGGAGACCCCTGGAGAGCTCTGTTTGATGCATCCTTCCACTCTTCCACTGAACCATTGGAGAGCCACGTGTCCAGAGTAGTTATCAATGGTGGACCCACTTCCTATAAGCCATGTTCTTACTGACAAAAATGCCATGCAAGATGGCATTAAAAGCTCTACTAATTTTATAATGTGATTGCATCATCTGTGTTTTTTCTATATAAGGCCCATTGATTTTTCTCAGAAGGCATTTTTGTCTGACATAAGCTTCTGAAAAGGCCATCCATGTTGACTTGCTGCTGTCTAGGTAATAATAAGTAGGTGGTTCTGCTGTGTTTTGGTTTTTCTCTGAGGTATTGAGCACGGGTTGTCCGACCTGTTATTTTCATGTTCTTCAAAGACAGGTGCTTAGGCCTTTTTAATCTTCTGGACCATTCCTGTTCTCAAAGTTCATGAAAATAATAGTCAGTCATGTTGAGAGACAGAACTCTGAGGTGATCTAGTGTGAATTTTTTATTTTACCACCTTTGCGGGGCGGGGAGGGGGGAAGTGTGGTATTCTTCATGTGTTCTTCCTCTTGTTGCCTGTAATTGCTGATACTGTTCAGTAGTTTGAAGACTGAAACATGGTTTCAACTATGTCATGAACAATGATGTTCCTATTCCTCCTTCAAAGGCAGGAGCTGGAAAAAAAGGCATCTGTTCAGCAGCCTCTGTGTTCCAGGCTGATACCCAGCACTTCCAAAGCCAGTGTCGTTATTTACACTAAAAGGCATCTATCTGTATACTTGAAAATTTGCCAACTTCCATGGGCATGGTTTCTAGCAAAGCAGAGCTCTCAGGAATAAAGTTTGTAACTGGCATATGCTTGTCCTGATTAATGGCAGCGGGAGGATACTCTTTCAAATACGAGCTGAGGCTGTGGAAGTGGCTTACGCTTCCCTTTTAAAGGGACAGTCTGAAGTTTAAAGTATTCAGAGAACTGAATAAATTCTCATCAAGTTTAGACCAAATTTCTGTTGCAAGAAAACTTCTTAGAAACCGTAATATTGGAGTGTGTTGTGAATAATGATGTTTGAGTTTTAAAGGAAATAAATACCGTATGTGTTGTAGGACTTCTTTATAGAGACACAGAAGCATGTTTTACCAATCGAGATGCAGTTGGAATGTTTAGATGTGCTAAGGTAGTTGTCTCTCATAGTCTCTTGACTGGAATTGAGCCTCTCTGTCCTTGGGAATACCTCTCCTCCTTTCTTGCCAGAGACAGAGGTGCCTGGTGTGCCTGCTGGGGAAGAGGAGGTACGCTCTTCTCTGGGTCAGCATCAGGAACATCTGCTTTCTGGCTGGCTCTTGTGCTGAGAGCTAGGACCGCGTCTTGACCTGTTGAACTCAGCTGTTGGCCAGGAAGGGGACCTGAAAAATCTGCTTTTCTGGTCCAGGCTGCCCCTACATTTGGGTAGGGTGTTGTCAGAAGGACGTCTGGTGTTTCAGCTGGGACAACTACTGCTGTAAGCCATTTTCTTAATTGTTTCTGCAAGCTCAGAGGAGTTTTTAGTAATTTAACCTTTTACTGTGTGATGTGGTTAAAAATGGATGCCTCTACAGTCTGAAACTCAATTGTATTAGTTCAGACCTGCACATTAGGCATTGTTCATGTTACCTCTGGCTTTGCCTTTCCTGTTTAGGTAGCAACCCCCCCCCCCCCATTAACATCTTGCTAAAGTATAGCTACTGAGGAGAAAAAGTTATCTTAATTGTCTGAAGTAATGCAGAAGTGATTTCAACAGCAGTGGGTACGAATGAGAATTGAAGGGGGGAAACTTCTTCATACCTTTCAAAATTACTTGCTTAAGAATAGTACAAGAATATATAGCATATAGGGTATCAGTATAAAAATAGAGCACGTGAAACACATGCCATTTGGTTATAAACCACAACTTTGTGTGCCTAACAATAGCAGCAAGGTTTTATATGCTGCAAGTGAATTTATCTTGGAAGTTAAATGACTTTCTATTTACAGTCACTTTCTGAGGAAGAGATTTTTTTCTTACATACTCCTCATAGACAACTGAATTGGAAAGATCATCTTGGGCCTCCTCCTTTCTTTCAACAAAGGAATGCTCTCTTGATCTGCAGATGCCAATTGCTTTCCATATGTTAAGTCCCTATGTCACTCGCATGTCCTTTAGCTATTGTGTTACTCTTACTATAATAAGCTACATTCAGTTGTCACTCAAGTGTGTAATGCTTCTTAGGAAAACATAAGTAGTATCGACATAAGAGTGTGATATTTATCATCTTGATCAAGCAACTTCTGTAGCAAGTTTTAAGCTAAATTCCAGACGTGGAATTATTTTTTGAAGGGTAGAGTGGTGAAGGTGGGAAGAGGAGTGAAAAACACTTCAAGTGATTTTTGATCATTGCTGATGAAGAAATATCATTATCCTTGCGAGGCTTTTGGTACACACCTGCCATGGCACCCAAATTACTTCAGAGAGTCTTTTGTTATTGTGTTGCTTCTGTGATTTCTGCTACGATTTCAACTATACAGTAATTGTACTTAAATGGAAATAACTAAATTACTTGAAGTCTGTTCTGAGAAGTTTCAGCTAAGCTGTTGCATCTTCTCTAGGGCTGGTATAGCTATACTAATGTAAGAATGAACTGCTGTATTGATAAAAGGGGGTCCTAAGCTTAAGTATAGTGCTCTGATCCAGCCACTAGCAGTAGAGAACTTTGACTTTGTCCTTCATCCAGTACCTTGTAAACAATGGTGTTCAGGTGAGGCTTTGGAAAATGGAGATCTTCAAATTACACTCTCATTTGATGTCTGTGGGGAAAATGTGCGCTGAACAAGGGGGTCAGGCTGTCTTGGGGGTTTGGTGCTGGGGACAGTATTTGTGCCACAGGGTCTGGTTTTCAGCGAGGTTACTGCAGCCTGCACTGAAGGCCTGTGAGATCTAGGGTGATGGCATGAGCTCTCTGATTTACTGCCTGGCAAGGCATCTCCAGCAGCCCCCTGTTGCACACCAGGAAGGGTGGCATGAGATGACTGACAACAGCTTGCAAAGTTAGTGATGTCTTTGATTCCACTTGCCAATTTTAACTTGATCTGGTTTTCAGTTGTAACTTAATCTGTGGTAGCTTGAATGCGGCATATTTAGCTCTGACTTCTAGGTCCCCTTGGAGAACTTGTGCGTTTAAAATATAAAGTGGGGTGCTAAGTAGAGTAGAAATACTGGGTACTGTTTGCAGAGACATTTTGTGAACTATGGAAAATGTGAACGGCATCTTCTCAGTTTAGGTACATATAGCATTGGAGTGGTATCCAGCTTACCTGTACAGGATTGGGATGTTTCATTAGTGGCTTTACAGTCATTTTTTCCCAGCAGCAACTTGAAATAGCATTAAAATCTATAGGGCTCAAGGATTACTTTTTCTATTTGAATCAGCGTGTCTGTAATGGAAACCTATAGAAACAGTAACACCTTTCAGTCAGTAAACTATTCTTTAGGTATTCTGTGAAGTCTCTAAACTTTCAGACATAAATTTAACCTATCCAGACATCTAATTTACTTTGTAATGCAGGTTGATAGCAAGAGTTACTGTTATTACATACCCTTTTTCAATGTATCTGTTTGATTATTGGATCTCATAGGAATCCGTCCACTGCATTCTATCAGGCGTTCCATTTCAACAAGTTACGTGAGTCAAAGACCTTCTGGGATAGGTATGAATGCTTAAGTATGGAATGCATACGTGCTGAGGTATGCATGAACAGCTTCGCTCTATGCAAGTTTCTCAGCGTTCTCGCTTGCACACAACTGCTGCTTGTGTTTAGAGCTTCCTACTGGGCTTCTGCAGCCGGAAGGTCTGAAAGCAGTCATGGAAGTGAAGTGTTCGTACTAAAACTTAGAACTGAATAAGTCCAATACATGACATGGCTTTTTTTTTTTCCTTCCGCCTTCCATCGTGCATGTATCGTAACATAAAGTGCAAGCTGAAAGAGTTTAATGCTAGTCAGTTACAAGCTGACCTTCACTAAGATATTTTCAGGTTCCTTTTCCAAAAAAAAAAAAAAAAGGAGACTTTGTCATTGTGGCTATTCAGTCCCATATCAGAAAACCAGCTGTGCAAATCTTACATTTAAACACAATTTTCACAAAGTTAAAATCTTCCAGTCTCAAAAACAGGAAAGGAAGCTTTCTGGCTTGCTTTCATTCTGCTGAAGTACAGCTAGATGGAGATCAAACGTGAGCCATGACAAGATAAGAGGATGGAGTAACTCTACTAAGGTAGCATTGAACTTAGAGAAAGAAACTGCAGTGAAGTGCAGTATCTGTTATGGATACGACTTGTCAGCAATGTGTTACTAATTCATCAGTAGCTACAAACTGTTTCTTTCCTGCCATTTAATGATTTTGAAGAGGCTTTTTTGTCAGCACTAAGTTTAAGTCCTAGTGATTGTGTGATTTCATGCCTTGTGATGCTCTGGCTTGTCACAATACTTCTGCTTAACAAGTTCTGTGGAATATAAATTTTGTTCAGCTCTTGAAGTATTGATAACTATTTCATCATTGCACTGGCTGTATTTGACTTGAGAGGCTTTTCAACGTAACCGAATCCTTTAAGGTTTGCTTGGCAACGGTTTGCATACTGTACAATACTGATGGTTAAAAGTAATGCTAATGCATCCTGCTTTTTAAAATGTTTTTTATTGCTGAAGTGCCAGCATTAGGTGAAGTTTCATAAGCATGTATTCCTTATCTAGCAGAAACTTGGACAAATTTGCTTTTTTGCTTTAAGGTCTGGATGATGCCACTTTCCTGTATCTGTGGGACAGAGTTGGCATTTAGGTTCCAAGGATGTTGTTGTTTAACTGAAACAGACTTCAGGGCACTGAATACAAGTTTGGTACATAGACCAAAAGCTCACTTTAAAGTCTAGCCTTCATCTGTTTCTCTATTTTCATGTCTCAACTTCAAATAATTCTTAAGATGAGTAAGCTGATTTAAAACAAACAAACAAAAAACCAAACAAAAACTAAAATAAAATAATTAATGATTAAGATTGAGGCCTCACAAATATGAGGCATGATGTCTGAAGCAAGTACTGGAAGCGGGGAATACAGAAAAACGTTCAATTCAGGTAGAGGAATGTCTGTCTTTAAAACAGTTGTGCGTGTTTGCTGTTGAACACTTTGTGGTAAAACCAAGTATTTTTAAAACATTGAATCAAATTAATCAGGATTGATGCAAATTTTAAACTTCTAATCCATGCAAATTCCAAAGACTTTGACAGGGTTTAGCAGGTTTTGCATTTATACCCCAGTTACTAGATTTTCTTAAGATCCCACTGTGTAGTTTTGCTTTACTAGATGACGGAAATTGAAAAGCTTTCAACAATAATGAAAGCCTTGTGGAGGCAACTTGAAGGGCAGAGCCAGTAAAACCAGTTCTTGAGAGCATCACTGGGCTCTGTGATGCAGCCCTCCAGCGAGGTGCATCCTGGCAGCAGCAGGACCGTTAAATATCAGTGCAGTCCTGGTTGTTTCTGCGATAGTTGTAGGAAGGCTGCAGAGGTTTTCCCTGCAGAGTGTTCACACGGGTGTTGCTAAGGGCACGAGTCTCATGGGTCTCTCTTTTCAGCTGGCATGGTTACAGAGAGGGTTAAGAAGGGGAATAACGGCTGCTTGGCATCTTCACGTGGGTCTGGGTGACTGCTCTTCTATGCCTGGATTACCTTTGTGTGGTGATACAGGAGCTTTAGGTGGATTTCCCCAAAGCAGCCAGTGTTGGT
The DNA here is from genome assembly GCA_025331215.1 of Actenoides lindsayi. Classification (NCBI taxonomy): domain Eukaryota; kingdom Metazoa; phylum Chordata; class Aves; order Coraciiformes; family Alcedinidae; genus Actenoides; species Actenoides lindsayi. The sequence goes on along the minus strand of WTSP01005742.1, from coordinate 11,201 downwards.
AAACTTGAACTCAGAGCAGTAGGGTTTCTCTTTCCGTTGCGTTTTTCTGTGAAGCATTACAATTTCATAATATGAATTAACTTGATGTGCATTTTGTCCCCACGTTAGCACTTAGATAAATGTATTTTAAGTGTTTCTGTTAAACATCTTTCTTTGTATGTAAATGTAGTGAATTAGTCCCTGTTCATATGATGGATTTTACCAAACTTCCATTTCCCTATTCGGTGTCTCTCTGTTAGATAAGGTGCTCTTCTGTAGACAGGTGACAGTCAGGAGTTATACGTAACACTTTTTGATTGTAGCTTTATCTGGAGGTTCTTTTAGGAGTGAAACTTTGATTTGAAATTGAAAGTCTAAAATTCTGTTTGAAATGAAAAAAGCGTGAGGACAAGGGTGACGTTTCAGGTAGCACCAGTCCAGTCAGTGTTGTGGCTAACATGTTTCTTCTTGCTGCTTTGTTCTCCTGGAGGTGATGTGCAGTGTGACTGTCTTCATGCACAGGGTGTTCGGTTCGTTAGTGTAACTTAATCTTATCAAAATTATGAAGGAGCCACATTTTTCTTCAGTGTCAAAGAACCCCCAAACCTAGAACAGTTCTACTCAAAACAGTGTCTTGGTTTTCCTCAGATGTGTTCTGCCTTTTATAGAGCTTGAGCGTTGCTTCTAAGATCAATTATGATGTTTGTGTTGAATAATTGATCTTCAGGCTTCCATGTAAAACTGAAGAAACCTTAACTGCGGTATGGAAGCAAGCGCTCCTCTGTCTGTTGGAGGAGCTGGCTGATGTGGAGCTGACGTGGACGCGCAGGGAAAGCCAGGCTCCTGACGGTAATCCCGAGGCTGCGAGTTCACCGCCTCGTGCGTCTTTGACAAAGAACAGTGGTGAAAATCTGAAATACTTGCGTAGATACTCTTTCAAGGCTGGATAGCTGGTTGTATTGGAAAGCTGTTATTATAAAATCTCTGAGTGGACGCTAATTAAGCATGCCATAACTGTGTCAAGAACAGATAAGGTTTCTCTGGACAGGCTAAACAGCTCAGCTAGTGGTAGCTCATGAAGAGCGGCTGGTTAAATGCCTACAGTAGCTCATAAATGAGTAAACTAATGAGGGGAAGGGGTGAATTAATGCACGCGCTGTTTTGTTTTGCTCACGAGTGAGATACGAACCAAACGTGGGAACACTTCAAGGTACCATCATGTTCCTTCCAGAAAGGCTGTTTGATGGTTTGGTTTAAAGCAATAGCAGAAGAACTAGAAGAGCTAGGGGAAGTCACCTGGCTTGGGGGTGTCTGTCCCAGACTGCGGTCTATAATGTCTTTCCACTTTCACCTGAAGCAAAGCAGATCTGATGCTTAAAAGGAAGAGTTGTCTTGCAGAGGCTGTTGGAGAAGACTTTGGCTAGCATCAGTGCATCCTTTTATAGTCTGTTCCACAGGCAGTCTTTCCTGCTCTTGCGGCTTTAGCAATGTTGAGTGGTAGGTGTTATGTATCTAAAAGCTTGAGGTGAACAGGACAGTAAAATCTTGATGCTAAAATATAAAAGAAGCATCAAGAGCAAGAAAAAGCAAGAAAACTCATGCATTCTGGCAGTCCCTTCTGGGGTGACTTGCTGCTAAGAAATTCCTTGGGAAAGCAGTATGCAGATAATCAGTAATCCAGAGTGTGTTTTTTGTTACATACTAAAAAACTGAAGATTGAAACTTCGTGTACCTCATCCAGTCAGTAGGATTTGCAGCCTCCTTGAAATGTGAAACGCTGTTACCTGGTCTAGTACTTGACAGTCTGGGGCTCAGCCTGCTGGAGAGGAGCCAGCGGACACGGGGCTCTGTACAGGGAGCAGGTCTGCGATCCTGACTCAGTACTTCGATAATAGCACAAACTGCTCTGGGAATACAGGCAACAAGAGTAGTGAGACAAAGAAAAGTAGCGTATAAACTACCTACGGCTCCCAGCACTGTCTGTTAGTATCATTCGAAGTGTAAAACAGGGGTGGGAGAGTTTTTTCGGGCTGCATTCAAGTCACGCTTCTGGGGAGGGGCAGCATTCCTGCCCACAGTGAGAACACTGCACTCAGAAGGCAGGGGAGAATTGGGAGCACAAGGTAGAGCGTGGGGCACTGTGTTTCAGCATGTTTCAGATGGGGAAGGGAAGGGAAGGCTGGCTGACTTCAACCCGAGGGGCTTTTCTGTGGAACTGATAGAATGCCTTAACTTTGAGCGGTGTGGTGGACTTTGCTTTGCATAAAATAACATTGAAAAATAGTTGAAACAGGAGTAGAAGAACAAGGTCTCATTCAACAAGAAAATTATTGACAAAGTGTATCATTGCACTGTAAGGATGCAGAAGCAGATCCCACTGAAAAGTGTGCTGTTGGCTTTAATTTTGTACCTCCTCATCTCTTCAGAGCTGCCTCACCTGACTTCTAGAGCAGTGTTCATGACAGGCTGTACTGGGGACACGGAGCAGTGTTGGGGACTTCAGTGGCTCCTGACTACAGGTGTTTTTGACAGTTTCAGATAGATCTGAAACACATGAATCCACGCGGGAAGGAATACCAACCTTATTGTGAACTACGGCTTTTTATTCTGAGGAGGTTCACCATGAGTATTGCTTGCAAGAGTAAAGTTAAGACACTGGAACAGTTTTCTTGTGGAATGGGTGTTCAGCACTTTTAGATTACAAGCTTTGTTCAATTTAGAAGTAGAAGCTGTTATTCCCTCAGTCCAAAAAGCTGATTGCCTCTACTTGTAACTGCTTGGTGCCAAGCACTGGCAATTCTTGTGGGACTTGTTAAAATGTGTTTCTCTAAACGTTCTTTCAGTAGTTGAGCTTTGTCTCGCATATGCAACTAATGCTGCTGAGCATATTGCCAATACTCGTGTTAAAAGTGAGGTAGCTCTTTCTTAGCACTTGGTTTCAGTGAGCGTTACATGTTTTCAGAGAGGCGAGACTCTGACCATGGCCGCAGACATTTGCTTTTCCCCCCGTGTTAACTTTTTTTTAAACGTAGCTGCACTCTGCTGATAGCAGCTTACATGGCTGGGGGAGAATTATCAGCAGCTGTCACTGGCGGGGCTGGTAAATAGCCCGAGAACTGCTGTCTTATGTCAGACGTAGAGCTGTGGGGTACGATGGGACCACTGAGACCTGTGTGGGATGGCAGACGTGGAGAGTACGGGCCGGGCGGAGCGTGTGTGTGGATGGGGCGCTCTGCGGCCGCTGTGGAGTGCGGGCGGTGCGGGGTGCCCTGCCTGGCCCCGAGGAGAGCTCCGGCCCCTCTCCAAATGGAGAGACTGGCCTCTGGAGACAACAGGGGCATCCTCTGCCCCTCACAACTCTGCCTTCAGAAGGTGATGAGAGACTGGCTTGTGTTCGTGTGTTGTGACTTGGAAACAGACCACAAATACTGAGGCCTGGGTTGCTGTAGCCTGGGATGTAAAGATGTTCAGCGTCTTGTTTCGCACAGTAAATGCACATTCTCATAGGGATGAGGGGGATGTTTTGCCGGGCTGTTCTGCACTAGCTTGCCTGTGGAACGAGCCTGACCCTATCTGTAACCAGGGAGGCAGCGCATTTTTTTAGGTGTTAAATGTGATCCAGTGAACATCTGTGGAAACCCAGTACACGCAGTTGAGGAGTTCGGGGCTGTGGTCGTGTCTTGCTCTTCCGTGGACTGCGGCCACATGGTTGCAGAAGTTGCAAATAGGGTGCTGATCCATGGAGTTTGTAATTGCAAAGTAGTCTTTAAAGCCAGAGAACAAGCATTAGAACTGTTTCTTCTTCAGTGCTTTATAAAATCAATTGAGTGGAACTAGAAGTCAGGACCCCATGAATATCCCATGAATCTCTCTTTTCCCCGGTGAAGAAAGCAGAAAAATGAGGCAAGGAATCAAAGCAGATAATTCCTTGGTTATCCTAATGCATTTTTCTGGTTGTGGGTATCATAAGCATAGTTGGTGGAATTAGAACCTGAAGGAGCAGTGTCTCCTGAGAGCTTTAGCGGTACTGGGCAATACAGTGCGGGGAACAAACCCCCCTGGTTATGTGCTGAATTCTCAAATCTGAGGCTTTCACCTCAGTGGAATTGTGTGCTGGGAGTCCTGCTGGTGCCAGTGGCTGTGTAGTTTTAGTCAAATGATACAGTGGTGCTTACAACGATTTTCTCTTATATTTACAGTGCATCTGGTGCAAGTGTTGTTGCCATTGACAACAAAATAGAACAGGCAATGGTAAGTAAAAAAAAATAAGTTCTTTCTACTAGGATTAGTGGCTCATCATTGAACATGAGTTCCCAGTTGTATTGCATTTCCTTGAGTCTGTAACATCCCTTCAGTCTGGTCAGACTTAGATTGTAGTTTGAAAAAAAGGATTTTCTTTATCGACCATGGGATGACCACAAACCAGGATTGCCTTCACTGTTGGCCCAGAAGTGTTCTGAAATGAATTCTCCTACAAATTTCTCTGAACAAGCTGATTGAACTTAGAGGTGCTGAAAATAAATAGTGTATTTTAAGTCTCTTACTTTATCAAGGTTCATTACTAATTTTTCTCAATTGACACATTTAGGCTGTGCCATCTGTGACACTTTGTTCAGCTTCAGTTATGTCTGATTTTTGCCTCTGCTGATTTAGAGGCTTTCTTGTCTCTCGGTTCTTGTATGCTTCAGTGCTTGGGACTGCAACACAGGCTCCTGCCTCTGAGTCCAAGCCTCAGAGTTGATCTTTTCATTCTGAGTAGCCAGGACACAATTCTAGTCCTGATCTTCAGCATAACTGAAGTGACTAGAATCTAATGCTGCCTGCTGGAAACAGAGCATTTGGTGTAAGGGCTACTTTCCAGTGAGTCAAAGAGTGAGGTTATTGGCTCTTGAAGGCTAATTTAGTCATATGTTTTTAGTGACAAGTGCTTTAGTTTTCCAGGCTTAGTTTTCCACTTTAGTGAAAGCAATAAAATAGTAAATCCTGGGGTTGGAGTGGAATGGAGCTGTTCTTTTCATGTGGTGTAACTGTTTGCTTGTTCTCCACAGGATCTAGTGAAAAGCCATTTGATGTATGCAGTAAGAGAAGAAGTGGAAGTCCTGAAGGAACAAATAAAAGAATTAGTTGAAAGAAACTCTTTACTTGAACGGGAAAACGCACTGTTAAAATCTCTTTCAAACAATGATCAGTTATCCCAACTTTCAACCCAACAGGCCAACCCTAGTAGCACTTCACAAGCGCAAGCAGTGATAGCACAGCCTCCGCAGCCAACGCAACCTCCACAGCAGCCGAATGTCTCCTCAGCGTAACGCTTTCTTGCCTACTTTGACAACAGCCCCCCGAGAGCAGTCTGTCCCTGTGTGCCACTGATGTTCTTTCACTTTGTTTGAAAGCGAGTAGCCATGCTTCTGTTGTGTGTTTGGCCTTTTCAGTATTAGACAATCACTCTACAAGAGCTGTCCCTCTCTGGTCCACCATGAAGTGCAGTTGGTGTCCGTTACATCATCAGTGCACAAGGAGAGTCGTAGGAGGAGTTGTTAAGGCACAGAATGCCCGTGCTTGGTGTGCAGGAGTGAGGGCTTCAGGAGCTTTGGTGGCTCTCCAAGGTTTCCGTTTCCCGCAGGTTACTTTGAGCCTCACTCTCTGGTAAGAAGTAACCGCTCATCTTCAGAGCCACTGTTCTTTCAATATAAGTAACATTTGCCTACATTAGTTTCATTTATTTGTTTTATTTATTACAGGGCTGCTATTTTCATAATGTACATGAACAATGTCACAGAACTTTTTTAATTTTTTTTTAATAAATGTATGTATCAGTAAAATGATAGATGGGATTGCGTTTAATAGGTAAAATGTTTAGGCAATAATTGAACAAAAGAATCCTGGCATATTTCTAACACTAATGGCAATTTACCTTTGGTATTTATTTACGGTAGTAAAGATCCAGCTTGAATGTAAATTTTGTATAGAGTGTAAGTATGAAGACCATAGTGCATCTGTACAGGTAGTCACCAGTTATTGTGATATAATAAATAATTGATGGGCTATTTTGATGAAGAAAACTTTGCTCATTTCTGTTTCTACTTTCTAATAGAAATTGCCATGATTCCTCTGCTTTTTGACATTTCGTATACTTTTTTTTTGGGTGGGATTAAAAAGCTGTGAAATTGTTCAACCTACTTTGTAACCAAAGAAGCAAAGCTGTGTAATTGAGGTTTGTTTTGGTTTTTTTTTTTTTTATAATGCACATTCTTTATGTATTTTTATTTAGTGTTTTCTCATTCACAACTTTCTTTGCTGTCTAGCATGATCTGCATGACCTATAATCTTTGAACCACTTTCGTACCTCATGTTTTTATCCAGCACTCTTATTGTAATATGTAATAGTCTGTGAACAATGTCAAATAAAAACGAAAGAACAGCCGGTGTTGGTGGAGCTGAGCTAGTGTGCTATGCACTAGTTGTTTCAAAAAAATAAATGAAGTGAGCCATCTTTTGTTCATTTAAAATGGTGTTTTGAATTTCGTATGCAGAAAACGTTTTGTTACATTGCAGATTTTAATGTATTTAATAAATGCAACATGCAGATTCAGTGCAGTGTATACTGAGTATTTAAATTAAAAATGTACATTTCATAAATACAGTTTCAAGAGAGACCATCATTTGTGTAAACTAACGCAGTGTGTCAAATTGATGTATAAATATATATATATTTTAACACATTTTCTGAAATTAAACAGCAGTTTTGTTGAATTTTATTTTTTTTTTGGCTGTAGGTGTTGTTACAGTGTAACTAAATTCAGTAGCACTTTTTTTCTGTAACAACAGGGAGAAAGGTAACTTCAGTGAGCCAGGAATAGAATAATGCCAGGATCATTACTGCTGCAGACCTCTTTCTTTCAGTCCAGGATTCTGGGTGATTCTGATGCTGTTACTGTTGGTTTTCCACTGGTGTGTATGAATGAACACCTGGCTGTGTCCTAGGGTGCTGAGACAGTTTGGCATGTTAAACCCAGGAGTTCACGTCTGGGGACACTCCCCTCCAGCTCAAGAGCAGAGCATGCAGTGGGGCCTCCCCGGAAGCCCTGGTCCCCGTGCACTGCAGCCTGGCTCACACCCTGGCCTGAACCCATTCACTTTGCTTTGGAACCTCATTGTCCTGTGTGTCTCTCACTCCCGTCAGGTTCATGTGTTAGGTGAAGCAAAACAGAAGCAGCAGCACTAGAAAGTACATGTTTTGGTGGTTGGAGATCTCAAGGAGCATCCTTGTTTCATGTTCCAGAAATGAAGCTGCACACCTTCCTGGTAAGCATTGGTTCAGAGCTCTGCTCAAAAAAATGCCTCTGTGCATGTATATATATTTCTGAAAAGTTCTCACTGAAGTAATACACTAAAATGATCTTCCCTTCAGCTGCAGATTGGTGCTTGTGGCCTGCTGAAAGTACACGTGTCTACCACTGTAAAGCTTCCAGTGAAATGAGAGCTTTGCACCCAGATTGGAAACGAGGACATTGCAGTAGCTAAGTGTGTTTTCCCTCCAGTGAGATCAGTTCCTCTCTCCAGCTGTACAGTAAGGGTGTAGCTGGTACAGTAAGTAAAAAGGGATCAGTGGGGGAACTTCTGGGAACAGGAGTCATACGGATGAATAGTTGATTAAAACTTCTGGAGGAAGCACTGTAACTCCATTCTGAGGGGGGGAAATGGGGAGGAGACATTTGAAACACAGCCGGAGTTGTTGATGTCCTGCTGGGGGTGGAAGTAGAGAAGGGGGGGGGGAGAACACAGTCCTGAGCACCTCTGTGTCCTGTGTAGCGCAGTGCTGTCTGCGCGGTTCCTTTCGCTCTCCTGTAACACTTGTGAATTTGTTGTGTGGAGCTGTCTTTGAGCAAGCTCTGCTGCACGGTGACGGATCTACTTACAGGTGTGTAAGAAGTTTTTCTTTCTTCAGAAGAAAAAAGCATTTAGTAAATCTGCTGGAAATAGGGGATGGAAAAAAGATTAAAGGGGCTTTGCTAGGAATCCGTTGTTTGCTTTGCTCCGCTCCTATCATGTTTGGGTTTGTTTTTTTGTTTTGTTGTCTCCTGGTGGTAAGTTGTATTCAACTATAAATGCCAACACCGCTCGCTGGGCAAGAACACTGTAAAAGGGGCAGGAGAGGGTCTTTTGGGTTCCCGCTGCCTCTTCCCAGGCAACTCTTTGGAGAAGGGAAGAAAGGCTTGTTGACAAGAGACCATGTGGCTGTTGGGCTGTATCAGCTGCTGTGTGGTTTTGTGTGCATGGTGTCCACCAGCTTCCCGCTGCTGTGAAACCTTTCTTTGTTCTGACGTGTGACAGCACAGCGATGTCAAATGCCTGTGAGCATTTGCATCGCGTGAGGCTGGGTGATGGAGACCTGCGTGTGGAGGTCTGCCCATCTGGGGATGGGCCCCACAGTTACCTGCGGCTCAGTGCTGACCAGTCACTTCTGGGTGCTCTTTGAAGGACATGACTGTTTGGGAAGCTGTGTGCAAAATTGGCTTCCTGAGGTGTGAGGCTGTCCTCTGTGGGAAGCAGAGCTGTTGCCTGTTCCTGTAATGGGTGTCTTTGGAATGTTTCCACAGCTTCAGCGTAACGAATAGAGAGGTGATCCAGCTATGCTGTGCTTTGAGGCAGGGCTCACCCTAGGGCTGTGCATGTGCTCGGTACGGGCCAGGGGAAGACTACCATGGTGGCACGTCTGCGGCAGAGTGCACGCTAGAGCAGACGGGTCCTGTGCAGTGATGATGCTTGGCTTAGTGGTGGCCCTGGATTAGCCCCTGCATCTCAGAGGGTATGACAGAACATGCAGGGAAGGGCTACAGAGCAATGGAGGATGGGGAGGAAATGCTGGATGAGGAGAGCCTGAGAAGGCAGGCAAGGAGGGGAGTAGGCTGTGGGAAGGCTGACACAAGGAGCTTGGAGAGTCTTCTGGGAAGGTGATGGGTGAGGTGAGCACACAACAGTTACTCACCAGATCTCACAGATGGGGAGCATGGCTTTTTCACATAGCTGAACGGGAACTTTGGAGCCAGTTGCTGCAGGATGTTGTGGAGGCAGGTAGGATGTTCTAAAAGGGGTTCGGCAAATTCCTGGGCAGGAGTTGACAAAAAAGGGATGTGCCCTCTTACCACCCCAACACAACGCTTCTGGCTGTGAGGAGAGGAGCAGGAGGAGAGCCACCTGTAACGAGTGGCAAAACTTCCCTGTCCTCTGTCACTGCATCTCCTACAGCCACTGCTCAAGGCAAAGCACTGGGCTAGTCAGGGGCTGTCTCTCCTGAAAAGGCTCTTCAGTAACAAATTCGTAACGTTTTGTGGTCTAAGGTAAGATTTTGGTTGAGCAACCGTCCAACAGATCAGCGCCTTTTTATTGGATTTCTATTGACATGCCCCAGAAAGGCAAGTCCCCTGGATCATGGGCCTGGGGTGTGGCACTTCCAACTTCCAGTACAGCCACCTTCCCTTGATATTTTAATTATTTCCACCCCCATGAGCATGTGAGGGCATTTGTTTCTGCTCACACCATGCAAGGTGCTGCTTTGCTGATTAACAAGTGCTCTTCTCTTTGTGGATGGTCTGTGTTCCTGTTACAGGACCACAAGTTTTCACTTTCCTTTCTGAAGAGCCCTAGAGAAGCAGCGTTTGGTGAAGTCCCAGGTCCTCTGTCTCTTGCAGCATCTAGGCCAGCTCTTCCTTCCTCAGGTAATGGCTGTGCAGCTCTGCAGGGCGGTGGCAACACCGGGTCTTCTGCTCACCTGTCTGAGATGGCCTTGAGCAGGCTCCTGCAGGAGCCATGTGTTGGGCACGGGTGGTGGGACAGCCAGCTCCAGCCAGAACAGCTACGGGTGTTCTTCCTGGGTTCCACACCATCCCTGGGCAGGATGGAGTATCTGGGTTTGGCTAGGTTTGTGCAGTGCTGTTTGTTTGCGGAGCATGCTGCCCTGGGGCTTGCTCAGGACCTGGGAGACACTATCCCCAAACCCTCAGAGCTCTCTGGAGTGACTGGTGGGGTCACTGCAGCCTCTGCTCCGTCGGGGCTGAAACGAGAGCGTGGTGCTGTGAAGAGCGGGAGGACTCAGTTTAGTGTGGCCCTGGCCTCCAGCTTTCTCGACAGCTGTGTCTTCAACAGGGGACCTAATCCGGGACCTCCTGAGAGATGGGGCAGGGGTCCCGCGGTCCCTCCGCGGTCCCGGGGCGCTGGGTCGCGGCGGGCAAGAGGGCAGGACTCCCGGCTCCGGGCGGGAGGCCGGGGCGGCTGCTGCCCGGGAAGGAAGGCGGGGCGCAGCCCGGCCCGCGCACCGCTGCCGGCAGTAGGCCGGGGCCGACGAGCCCTCGGGGGCAGCGGGGAGACGGCAGCGGCGGCCGAGCGGGTGGCATTTAGTAAATCTGCTGGAAATAGGGGATGGAAAAAACGGGCTTTGTTAGGAAGGCGCTGCGGAGCTCCCCGGTCCCGGCGGCCGCCGACCACGAGGCGGCGCGGCGGAGGAGCCTCCGGAGGCGCTCGGGCCCGCGGCCGGGCCCGGCCGGGGACGAGGCCTCGAGGGAGGCCGGGCGCCTGCGCGGGGGCTCCTCTCCGGAGCTGCGGGTGCTACGGCAACCGCGGTGCCGGGACCCGGCCTCTGGCCGTCGGAGGGCCGCGGGGACCCCGAGCTGCGCCCCGAGGACGTTCCTTGTTCTCGGGCCCGCCGGCACCGGCCCGGCTGCTCGGAGCGGACAGAGCCGCCCCTCACCCTGCCGCTCTGCGGGGCAATCGCCGCGGCGCTCCCCGCCGCCTGCGCCGCGTCCGAGGAGCGGCTGCTGCCGAGGGGCTGTTCCCTCTCCCAGAGGCGGCCGGGTCCCCGGGGCAGTCTGGAGACGGTGCGTGTGCGACAGCCGGTGCTGGTGGTGGCCTGCCCGCCCTGTGCGCTCTCCGCTGAGCGGCAGCGGGTCCGTGGATCACCGTTGTCCCTGCACGTTTTTCACGTCCCGGACCCCAAGCGCGGTCAAGGCGGGATGCCGGGGCTGTGAAAGGGGCGAGGCGGCCGCGGGCCCGTCACGCAGCCGGGCGAGGCTGGAGAGGAGGCAGTGACGCTGCCGGCCTGTTGGTGCTGGTGAAGGGCGGCCTGGCCGCCTTGCAGCCAGCTTTGAGTTTCCTTCTGAATCTAGTAGGGGATGGAGGCCCTTCCTGGCCTTTCTTTTATTATTTATGTATTCATAGACATTTTT
>WTSP01005739.1:0-10328 GCA_025331215.1 Actenoides lindsayi | reverse complement strand
CCATGCTCCTTCCCCATAGCTTCAGGGCCTTGTGCCCCTCTGCTGATGGCTCCAGGTTCATGACAGCCTAAATGACGGGCCCTGGGGTGCTTGTCTGGTGGGGGTGCTTGTCTGGTGGCGGTCCCTTGGTGCGGTTCAGGGGTCCTTCCCTGGCCAGCCAGGACGCCAAGTGCTGGTGTGGGATCCGCAAACACTGATACCGTCACACAGACAACCAGACTGGTGTTTTGCAAGAGTGGCGGTCCCTCCCAGAGAGATCAGGCCCTGGTGCTCCCCTGGGGCCCCCGGCAGCCCCGTGCTGGGGCAGGGGTAAGGGCAGGGGAGGCAGCCGCCTGTGCCGGTGCCCTGTCCGGCAGCACCTGGCGCCCAGCAGAGCCCAGCGGCTCGGCCCCCCTGCGCTGCACGTGCACACGATGCACTGGGGCAGAAGGCAATCGGTTCCCATCTGTGTCCTGCGTGGCAGCTGAGCCCTGAGCTGGCCCCGCTCAGCACCCAGTCCCAGCGCTGCCCTGAGCCTCAGCCACTTCAGCTCCAGCTATCACTGGGGGAGAGCTTGGGGAGCCCCTGCTCCTGTCCACGGCCCCCGACACCCACCTGCTGGGAGGCCCACAGCCAGCTGCCCGCAAGGTCGTCTGTCCACACCGGGTAAATCTTTAACTGCTTCTTGGGAAACACCTGGGGGTCATCGCTTGTGTGTGTGCCAGGGGGTTCGGAGACGCCGGTGAGGGTGGGAGTTATCAGGAAGAGACCCTGCCGCCGGCCCACCCTGCATCCCCTGCCAGCGCCGCTCCCGTGTGCCTTGAGGTCAGGTATGGGGTTACGACCCGCCTGGCACAGCTCCCTGTTCCTGGAAGGAGGGGGAGGCCTGGGGCGGGGACGTGCCCACCCCACCAGTCACGTCTCTCTTGGTGTCTCTCCCCTCTGCCCAGCTTGCTCTGACGGTGGATTGAAGCGCACCGGTGCAGGTGCCGCAGCCAGCGCGACGGAAAGCGGGCAGGCGAGGGTCCCCGTGGCGGGCAGCCGGCACCACGCTCCAGCCTCCAGGGATGGCCGATAAGTGCAGCGAGGGGCTGCTGGTAAGTGCCGGGGTATGGGGAGGGGGCTGGCGTGGGCCACTGCTTCAAGGACCCAGAGCACCCACTGCAAGGAGCAGGATCCCAAGGGCTCCTGTAAGGCTTGATGCCCCTGCAGGACCCCAACTGGGGTTGTGCCACCCCAGTGCTCCTCCAGCAAATGACCGTGGGGCAGATGCTGTCCGCTGCTTGCCCTGAGCCTTCTGCCTGCAAGGCTCCCTGGGTGCGGTGTCTTGCTGTGCCTGGAGATGCTATCACCCGTCTCAAGCGCTCTGCCCAGCCATATCACCTGCCCCAGCTCTCCGGGTGGGTGGCAAAGGTGGGAAAGCCTCAAGCAGGTGTCTCCTCTGCCTGCTCTTAGCAGAAGGCATGGGCGTCCCTCTGTGCCGGCTACCCCCGGAGCAGCACGGTGAGGGGCTGCATCCGTTCTGCCTCCACCCGGCAGGCTCTGCCAGACTGGGCTCATAGGATGGTGCATGAGCAGAGCCAGGTTTTTCCAGGTGCCAGTGCAGTGCCCGACCTTCCATCCTCACAGGCAGTGTGTCGCAGCATGGTGCGTGTTGCCCTGCGCTCGCCGGCACCGTGGAAGGCTTCGGTACCCTGGGCAGATGCGGGAGGTGCCCAGTGCACGTCCTTGTTGGAGGACTGCAGTGGCTCCGTGCTTGTGGCAGCTCTGCTGTGCAGCGAGGGGTTTGGGAGCCTGGAGCTTGAGTTCCCATGCCGGGCTGCTGCACTGCGCTAGGCAGGTGAGCCCTGGTTGGGCTTGGTTCTTCCCTTTTTCCCAGTGGATGGGAGCTGAATGCCGGGGCGACATGATTGCTGGGCCCTCCCCTTCCCGGGGGGCTTCCTGAAATAGCTGCATGCTCCAGCCAGAGGGCTGAGAGCCAGGGCTTCCCTGGGAAGCCAAGAGCCAGGGGAGCAGCGTGCTCCAGCAGGCACTTCCAGCGCGCTCGCGTGCGCATGGCTCCTCCGTTTGCATGTCCCAGCATAGCCCTGCTGGCTGTGCCGGCAGCGGGGAGCCCAGCACCCATCCTGCCCCTGACAGGCGGTGTGGAAGGGTCAGGGTGGCCAGCGGGAGAGGAAGGCAGATTTCTCAAGGGGAAGCCCTTGGCCGGGAACAGGGAGGTACTGAGAATGTATCTGAAATCTCTCACAGGGACGTGCGCCTGCACATGTGGGGTGCTTGCCTCGGCTCCACGCTGCTCCTGTGTTCTTGCCCTGGCCGGAGCAGCCTGTATCGCACTGGGGCAGGGAGCCAGGCATGGGAGTGCCCACCTGCTCCTGGTCAATCTTTAACCCACTTCTCGGAAGTACCAGCCCAGCCCACCCCAGGGCCGGGGCATGTTGAGAGGTGGGGACAGAGAGGGGATCACAGGCTATGAAACCTGCTGTGCCAGCCATCGTGGCTCTCAGCCCTCTGCCCCAGGGCTCTTCAATTTGCGGCATGCAAGGACACCCCTGCACAGGGCACGGGGGCTGCTGAGGGGCTGCTGTGGGGGCTGCAGAGAGGAAGTCAGGTCACTGTGAGAGCATCCCTCCTCCTGGAGCATCCCCGCTCCTGGAGCATCCCTACACCGTGAGAGCCTCAGCAGGAGCTGTGGTGGGACAGGCGCTGGCTTCTGAGCTGCCTGGGTCACTGGGGAAGGGAGCTAATCTACTTGGCCCGCCTCCAAGGCCCTGACAGTTGCCTGGTAAAGCGTGGTCCCTGCCTGTCCTCTCCCTGCCTGCAGCTCCCATCACCCCAGCCCAGCTGGGCTCCCACAGTGCAGCCCTTGCCTAGAGATGTGTGTGTAGCTCCTGGGGCCGGGTGGGTTTGCAGCAGAGCTCAGGGTGCCCACTGTGCCCTGCCTGAAGAGGGACAGGGGTATTGAAGGCAGCAGCTGGGCACTATGTAGCTGTACCTCAGTTTCCCCATCTGTGGGCTGGGGCCCGTGCCCTCCTATCAGTCCAGATGTGACAGGGGTGCTGCGTCCTGCTTTTGCAGACTGCATTTTGTGGGTGTCCCTGGGAAGCTCTGCAGGCTCACCCCAAAACAGCAGGCAGGAGGGCAGGTGGTGCCACCTCCCACCACTCCCAAACCCTGACAGTAGGTACCCAGTGGGGTGCAGGGCACCTGCAGGGGCTGGGTCAGTCCGTGTCTGGGCAGGGGGGATCCCCCCAGGGCCACAAAGGAGCGAGTAGGGTGCGACAGCCTCTCCCTCCATGGCCTTTAAGGACTTTTTGTTTTGTCCTCCTCAGGGAACTTTGTTTGGGTTCCAGCAGTGCCAGTGGCTCCTGACTCCCAGGGCTGCCTCGCTGTCATGGCCAAGCAGCCTTTGGCTGTGGGGTGCCTGGCTCAGGTGGGCTCCTGCCATCACCCCGGCCCACCCTGGACAGACACTGGGGTGCTGCTCCCACCATGCTGCCGGGGGTTAAGGGCTGGGGGGCCTTGCCTGTCCCAGACACCCCCAGTGGCACAGTGCCACCGGCCAGCAGCCGTGGGGAGGGGGGCCAGAGGAGCTGCGGAAGTGGCTCTTGACTGCTGGAGCCCTTCCCGGAATACCAAGGGGCAGTGACGGGGGGGGCTGGCGGGGGATTTTTCTGCCTGATTGACCCGGGAGAATCATGTCTGCCCTGGGAGAATGGGGCCAGAGAAAGGCAGCCCCATCAGGAAGTGCCTGGCTAAGGCATGGTGGCATCAGGGCAGGTTCTTGGGCATCATCTCTGTCCTGGGCACCCTGCAGCCCTACCTGGGGACAGGACGATGGGGGCTGGAAGACCCACAGCCATCCCCAATATGCCCATCACCCCTGCCTCTCTAGTTCAGCCCCAGCACTGCCTGCCAGCTGGGGTGGGAACTGGGATGCCAAAGGGAGGTGAGGGTCCTGCTGTGGACCCTTTGTTTCCAGCAGCATGTCCCCATGGGGCTGGCTAGTCCCCTCTGCTGGGCTGCCAGGGGAGCAATGCTGTGCTCCCATGGGCTGGCACAGGGCCTGGCATCCCCAGGACGGGGCAGTGGGTCCCGCTGCACTGCTCTCAGACTGCTGCAAGGGGCACGGAGGGCAGCATGCCCAGGGCAAGACATCTGGTTGTGGCACGCAGATGGCCTGGGCAGAGCGCTGCAGCCGAACCAGCGCATGGAGGGATGATCTTGCGGGCACCTTGTAGGGTGTCAGGGCACAGGAGGTGCCTGGCTGCATGTGGAGCAGGACGGGAAGTCGAGCTAGCACAGCTGAGCGGGGGTGACCGGGGTTGGCACGGCACGGGGTGGCTCTGAGTTTGCGTGTGTCCCAAGGGAGCGCAGCTGGGTGCTGCCATCCCATGGATGGGACATGTCCCAAGCTAGCAGGTGGTCAGTGCAGGAGGGGACAGGGACAGGCACTGGGTGCTGGCATGTGGGGGGCCGAGCGCCCGCCCCGCACACGTGTGCCGTTCACGTGCACGCCCGCAGCCGCCGCTGCCCGGACCCCAGATGGTTGCCCGAAAGCGCCGTCCCGTCCCCCCCGCCCTCCGCGCACCATCACGCCTCGCTGGCGCCTTGGCCGCGCTCCCCAGCCGGGGCACGGGGCTGGGAGCAGCTGGGGCACCCTGCGCCTGCCTGGGGGGCACTTCATGCCCACCCTCCGGTGGGACGCAGCACCCCACTGGAGTCCCACCCCGTGCTGGCAAGGGGGTGAGTGGGGAGGCTGCGGGGTGCCCGGGCAGCAGAGGGGTTCTGGCACAGCCTTCCTGCCAGCCAGATGGTCCCCTGTGGGGCAGTGACCTTGTGAGGGTTGCCATGGAGACCCCGTGATGTCGCTAGTGGTATGACGTCAGAGTGAAGTAGCGTGGCACTAGGCTGGGGATGTGCCAGCAGACAGGCTTGTCCCCATGCCCCCATCCCCCAGTGGGGCCATGCCCAGTCCCTGTAATGTGCCCAGGGATGGGGTCAGGCATGGGGGGGGGGAAGCGGCTGCATGGGTGGTGGGCATAGGGGCAGAAATGCCTGTGTGGGGCTGGGGTCATTGGGACAGGGGAATGGGGGTCTCCGAGGGGTCATGGCCCTCTGCCATGCTCTGAGCGCAGGTCCCAGCCGCGGCCAGACGGGCAGTGGTGCCCGCAGGGAGGGCAGCAGTGCCCACTGGAGCGTGCGGGGCTGTGAGCAGCTGGACCCCAGTAATGAGGCCTCATTAAGTGGGACGGTGCTCAGTCTGCTGTGCAGCCTGCCCTGCCTGCGCCTGCTGGGGAGGGCACCTGGCTCATGGCGGCATGGCTTGTCGGGGGGAAGCTGAGGCCTGGGGGTCCCTGTGGTGCGGGGCAAGCAGAGATGATGCCATGGTGGGCAGTGTGGTGGGAGTGCTGATGCTGCAGCGGGCTGGGCAGTGAGGGGCTGAGTGTGGCCAGGAGCCAAGTGGGGAGCAGTGCCAAGAGCTGGAGGCAGTGGGCAGGGGGAGACAAGTGGGCGGCTTCTGCACCAGAGCCCGAGGTGCTAATGAAGCTGGGGACTCACTGAGTCGGACAGCCTGGCCCTCTGGATGGCAGCCATGGGCAGCTGGCCGCCCTGGCCCCCTCAGCAGGTCAGTGGGAAGGTGAGAGCAGAGTGCAGGGGGCAGAGGAGGGGGCAGGGGCAGAGGAGGGGGCCTGGCTGGCTGGCAGTCATACCAGCGCCATCTCCTCGCCACCATGGGTCTCCAAGCCCATATTTGTGCCGCAGCGATGGCTCTGCAGGGCTGAGCTACAGCTGCAGCTTTGTGCTGTGGGATGCTGGAGAGACACCCCCAAACTCCACAGGCAGGGCTGTGGGGTTCTCCAGGGACGGGAGGGCACAGCATGGCACCAAGCCCCCCCATGGCCTCAGCTGTGCCGGCAACAGGAAGAGATTGCCTGACGGTAGTGTGTTTGTTAACCATGGAACCTACTGAATGCAAGAGAGGTGCACAGCACCCCTTTGCCTTGCTCAGTGCTGGAGGGGCAGAGTCTAATGAAGATTCTTCCCCTTTTCGCTGCTCCCCACCCCCCAGTTTCATGGGCATCAGTGAGCAATGTCAAAGCTTGCCCCAGCCCCCCATGGCACCCCAGGGCTGGGCTGTGTAGCACTGCTGGGGCGTCCTGGGATTTGGACATTCCCTCAGCACTGCATTACCCTGGCCCTGGGAGTGCCCTCTTGTCTGTGCCCATCCTGGCACCCATGGCTGATGCTGCCACTACCCAGGCTGTACCAGATGCCTGTGCCCTTGCTGCCCTGTGCCAGGGACAAACATGGGGCTGGCCAGGGTGTGCCGGTGGGGCTGCAGGGCCTGGGTGGGCAGTGTGGCAGGGCATGGCAGCCTCTGGTGTAGAGCTGGCACTTGTGGGGTCATTACTCTGTGTGCCAGGGACAAGGAGTGCAGGGGCTGATTATAGGCCTCCCTTCCTCTTCCCCCACCCCTACCCCAGCACCCAGGATCTGCAAACAGCCAGAGAGGGCACCCAGGACATCCCTCTCGAAGTCACCCCATCCCTCCATCCCAGGGGACCAGCATCCCAGGCTGGGGTTCCCCTGCACCAGCCATCCTGTACCACACCTCCCTGCCCTGGAAGAGCTACTATTTTGACAAATGATGTCATTTGCATCTCTTTGTATCTTCTGGTAGCCCCTGCCTCCTGCAGCAATTTGTTGCCATTGCCATGGCATAAGGCAATGACATCAGGCTGATGACATCAGGGTTTGACTGGTGCCCTCTGTTGGCATTACACGAGCAGCCCTGGCACCCAGTTAGGAGGCTGGGGGAGGAAGCCCCCAGCAGTTCAAGGTGGGCTGGGTAAGGCTGATGTCACATGGAGTGTGTCTGCCAGGCTGAAATAACCCCATGGGCAGTTTGAGCCGGGGGAAAAAAGAGGGGGAAGAACCATGCTAGAGGTGCCTCCTATGGGGACATCCCCTCCCACCATCGACCCTGCCATTGCCATGAGCTTCCCAGCCATAAATCAGGGCCCCGTCGGGAAGTGGGGGGCATCCGGGCACCCCAGCCAAGCTGTCATTGTGCGAGGCGATGCTGCTTAGCATGAGAAAGGCTCCAGTGCCAGGCGGCGTGATGGATGATGCCCCATTCTGCTGGGTGGGGGAAGCTTTGGCCTTTGCGGGGGTGGTAGGGGGCTGGTCCCTGGGGAAGGGGGAGGAAGGGTGCCCTGGTCATGCCGAATGTCCAAGGGGATGTTCAGGGTGCCCAGGGCATCCTTTCCCCACTTGATGTTTTCATCCTAACCGGGCATCTTTTGGAGCTGCATAGGAGCACATGCATGGAAAATTTGGGGGGTGGGAGCATGACCCTGGCCCCCAGAGGCTGCATCCTTGCTGAGGAGCCCCCTTTGCAGCCCAGGCCTGTCCCAGCCCCACCGCAGGGAGCTGGGGGTGGATGTCTCATCTCCCCGGACGTCTGGGTTCTGTGTGTCCCTCCCTCTTTTACCATGTGGGGTTGGGAGGGTGGTTAATGAGTGTAAAGGACAGGGCAACCTTCCCAGATTTGGGGAAAGCGGGGGTGGTAGCAAGCTGATGGGTGAGCATGCAAGCATTCGCGCACGTGTGCGTGCTTATGCACACATGGGCACATGTGTAGCTGCCCCATTACTGGGGACAAGCACACTGAAGCCCTGTGCTGCAGGAAAGGATGGCAGAGCAACAGAGGCCTGATGCTCTTATTGCACCGGTGCCAGGTGGCTCAAAGCTGGGATGCCCACTGGGCATGGGGTGGGAGCTGTGCCAGGGTCACCTGGGCAGAGGGATGACCCTCCGGCTTTGGGACAGGCGTGAGCTTCCCCTTGGGCACTGGGGCCCCAGGCTGAGCCAGGGCCATGCAGTGTGTCTGCCCCCCCGACCCTTTGCCAGGGAGGCTGGAGCGTTGCCCCCCCTCCTGCTGGCTGTGCTGCTCATTAGGAGCCTTGTTAGCGCGAGCAGCTTAATCAGAGGCTTGCCGATCGGATCAGGCTGCTCGAGCGGGCAGCGTGCCCTAGCGTGAGGACAGTGCCAGTGTCCTGTCCCCCCATCATGGGGACCCCTCAGCCACGCTCCTGCTCAGCACCACACAATAAGAGGCTCCCAGGGGGAGACCCCCAGCACCCACCACTGCTGTGAGCTCATCTGACAGAGCCTTTGCCCACGGGGTCTGGCACGGGCGCCCCGCTGCCCTGGCTGGGCACGGACGGCATATTGCACCTATAGCCCCCGCAGCCCTGCGTGCCTGCCCGTTTCCCCTTTGCCCCTCTCCCCCAGCAGCCCCCCCGCAGCCCCCGGCGCGTGTGGGCCCCGCTCGCAGCAGATGGCTTTGTTTGGCAGCGCGGTGCCGGAGTCGCCGGGCATCACGTCCCGGCTGTGCCGGCCCTAATCGAATGACACGGTTTGGTGCACCGCGCCTGCTGCCCGCGCCCCGCCGGCGTGAGCAGATCCGAAGCGACGGCTCCCATTTGTGGCCCGCTCGCTGCCGGCGTCAGCCACGGTGAGGGGCACCCAGGGCAGGCGGGAGGTGCAGTGAGGGGAGCAGTGTGAGCAGGCCACGGGCACGGGGGTGTCCATGGTGGGGAGACTGGCACTGCGGAGCTCCTGGGGCTGCTGGCACCCTGTGCCGCTCCTGTAGGGTCATGGGTGCTGTGGGGCCACGGACTGACCAGCACCCTCATCCCGTGCACCCATCACTTGGCCTCGGGTGGGGAGGGCTTGGGGCACCTGCAGCACCCCAAAATGCCATCTGCTCTCAGCTCCACCTGCCAGAGCTTGGTAGCATCCAGACAGGACATTAGTGTGAGCCAGGGCCGTGTTGTGACAGAGCCATGGGGTGATGGGTGCCGTGTCCACTGGGAGCGATGGGTGCTCATCGCTGCTGTTGTTGTCATCCCTGGTGTGAGCTCGCATTGTGTGGCAGCCTGTACAAAGCACCCTTTCTTGCCCCCATCTACCCCCTGCCCAGGTCCCCTCGCAGTGAGGGACAGCTGGGTGCTGGGGCTGTCCCTCCAAGGACACCCACCTGCATGGGACCCACCCTGTGCTGCCCTCGCTGGGTGCTGAGCTGGCAGCAGGACCCCAAGAGGGGTGGCGGGGCACAGCCCCCAACATGCTCTAGTCCCTGCACCCCACTCTCCATCGAGAGGCAGCCCTTGCTTCACCCCAGGGGTCTTACCATTCTCCCCCCAGCCGTGGCAGTGGCCACCCAGCAGGGCCTCTCTTGCTGGCTTGGGGCTGGGGGGGGCGGGAACAGAGGCCCCTTTGTGCTCGGGCGCCCAGACCTGCTTTGTATGAGTTGCAGGCTCTTCCTTCGCTGCAGCCGGGCTGCGGGCAGAGCCATTCATTGGGGGGGCCGCCACCGCTGCCCTCCCCCTCCTTGGCACTGCCTGTGCGTGGCGGGAGGCAGCTGGCATGAGGGAGGGATGGGGAAGGATGCCGAGGACCACCCGGCCCCAATCGGTGGCCATCACCCCTTCAATGGGGCCTGAGGGGGAGTCTCCGGTTGACACACCCCATGGCATCTCTCCGCAGAATGGCGCCGTGCCCGGGGAGCGGAGCAAGCAGGACAAGAGCGTCAAGCGTGGCAACTGGGGCAACCAGATCGAGTTCGTGCTAACCAGCGTGGGCTACGCCGTGGGGCTGGGCAACGTCTGGCGCTTCCCGTACCTCTGCTACCGCAATGGGGGAGGTGGGTGTCAGGGGGCTGGGGGAGGTGGGTGCCTCGGGGCAGGGGTGGGGTGTACTTGCCGGCCCCGGGCTTGGCTGAGTGAGTGGTGCAGGGCTTGGGGAGCGCAGCTGCGCCCCGGGGACATGGCCCATTCTCACCTTCTGGGTCCTGCCTGCTAGGTGCCTTCATGTTCCCCTACTTCATCATGCTGGTGTTCTGCGGCATCCCTCTCTTCTTCATGGAGCTCTCCTTTGGGCAGTTCGCCAGCCAGGGCTGCCTCGGCGTCTGGAGGGTCAGCCCCATGTTCAAAGGTAAGGAGCAGCCCATCCCCACCGGCACACGCTGGCACCGGGCACAGCCCCCGGTGTGCGGTACGACCTCTGCACACCTTGCATGTCCCCTGCACGCACACCTCTGGCACGTGTGCGGGGCTCTGTGCAGGCACTTGCGGCTCGCACAGCCCCACACTCGTGTGCCTTGCACGTGCATCGCCGCCCGCGTGCCAGGCCATGCTGCCCTGCACACACAGCCCTCCTGGCAGCCCCCGCACACGTTACACACGTCCCTGCGCACGTGGCGCGTCTCCTGCGCGAACCCCGGCCCCGCACTGGCGTCTGCTGCGCAGGCATTACACACACATCCCTGCACGAGCCAC
>WTSP01005736.1:0-24562 GCA_025331215.1 Actenoides lindsayi | reverse complement strand
CCCCTCAGCCTCCTTTGCTTCAGACTAAATAGCCCCAGTTCCCTCAGCCACCCCTCAGAGGACTTGTTCTCCAGGCCCTTCACCAGCTTACTTGCTCTCCTCTGGACCTGTTCCAGCACCTCGATGTCTTTTTGTATTGATGTGCCCCAAACTGCAGGCAGTACTTGAAGTGTGGCCTCACCCATGCTGAGTACAGAGGGACAATCACCTCCCTGGTCCTGCTGGCCACACTATTTCTAACACAAGCCAGGATGCCGTTGGCTTTCTTGGCCACCTGGGCACAATGCTGGCTCATATTCAGCAGCTTACTGATCTGGACCCCCAGGTCCCTTTCTGCCAGGCAGCTTTCCAGACACTATGCCCCAAGCCCGTAGCACTGAATGGAGTTGTTGTGGCCCAAGTGCAGGTCCTGGCACTTGGCCTTGTTGAAGCTCATGCAATTGACCTCAGCCCATCAATCCAGTCTGTCCAAGTCCCTCTGTAGAGCCTCCCTACCCTCAAGCAGATCCACACTCCCACCCAATGACTGCAAACTTACTGAGGGTGCATTCTATCTCCTCATCAAGGTCATCGATAAAGATGTTAAACAGAAGTGGTCCCAATACTGACTCCTGAGGAAGGCCACTGGTGACTGGCTGCCAGCTGGATTTAACTCCATTCACCACCACCATTTGTGGCCAGCTGTCCAGACAGTGTTTCACCCAGCAGAGCGTACACCCCTCCAAGCCATGAACAGACGGGTTTTTTTCATGAGAATGCTGTGGGAAACTGTGTTGAAGGCTTTATGGAAGTCCAGATAGACAACATCCACAGCCTTTCCCTCATCCACTAGGCAAGTCGTCTTCTCATAGAAGGAGATCAGGCTCGTCAAGCAGGACCTGCCTTTTGTAAACCCATGGGCTGACTGGGCCCAGTCACCTGGTTGACCTGTATATGTTGTGTAATGGCACTCAAGATGATCTGCTCCGTGACCTTCCCTGCCACTGAGGTCAAACTGACAGGTCTGTAGTTCCCCAGATCCTCCTTTTGGCCTTTCTTGCAGATGGGAGTCACATTTGATACCCTCCAGTCTGCTGGGACCTCCCCAGTTAGCCAGGACTGCTGGTAAATAATGGAGAGGGGCTTGGTGAGCACATCAGCCAACTCCTTCACTACTCTTGGGTGTGACCCATCCAGCCCCATAACCTTGTCTATGTTTAAGTGGTGTAGCAGATCACTGACTATTTCCCCTTGGATTGTGAAGGTCTCATTCTGCTCACCCTCTTTCTCTTCCAGCTCAGGGGTTCGGGTGTCTAGGGAACATCTAGCTCTACTGCTAAAGACTGAGGCAAAGAAGAAGAATATACTTCTAAATATCCATCATCAAGGTCTCCCAACAGGGCTGCAGGCAGGAGCACTCAGGATGTAAGGAAGCAGCAGCTCTGACTGCTGCGTTATGGTCCCTGGTGATGGTGTGCAAGGAGAGAACTCAGATTAGTTTCTTAGGCTGACAGCTAGAAAAATGACAGTATTTCTGAACAAAAACTTCTGACTCTCTAATACTGGTGAGATGATTTTTTTCTTCCAAGCTGGAATCCCTCTCTCCAATGCACGCAGCCACCACAGATCCCCAGCACAGTCACAGAGTGCAAGTGCAAGCTCAGAAGGTGTCCAGACTGTATTTAATTGGAAATTGGCACATTTGAAGACACTAGTTGCATACCAGTCCAGAAGAAATCCTGAGTATCTACTCAGGCAGCTAAATCTTGCCTAGCCATTTCACTAGGTACTGCTAAATCAAAGCCAGCTTAGTTCTGTCTACATTATGACTGCTTTTAGACTGCAATTTTGCCTCCTGATTGCAAAGATAAGCCTAGTGTCAAACAGCAGCAGACCTCTTTCCTATAACATCTGGAAAGCTTTAAGTTTAAAAAAAGAATCCCACAATCAAACATTTTGTGTTTTTGAAGATAGTGTTATGTTTTCACCTAGATTTAAAAGAGGCAGAGAACCTATTCCCGCGGCAAAGTGGTACCTTCATGACCCAGTCTGCCACATCAGCACCAGGACTCTCACAGGATAAGTAGTTCAACTCAGTCTCCAGTGGACAGCGTGTGTATTATAAGTCCTTCAAGATGGGCAGAGCAAATAGGCTTTTGATTTCCTGGGTACAGGACTTTTGATTGTCCTGGGCACAGGATTGCATTTGACTCCTGGGTATTACTGAGATGGCTGAGTGAAGAGGTGAGACGGTTGCTGGGGAGTTAGAGGAGCACAAAACTTTCCACCTTTTGGGCAAAGCAAATTTGAAATCAAGTAAACCGCTTCACTATTTTTCAGGTTCTAGAGCTGCAGGCTTGGTTTGCTGAAGCATCAAACTAATAAGAGGTAGTTTTTTACGTGTGTGCAAATGTAGTAATAACAAAAACTCCCAAATTCTTTTTGCACTGCTTAGCCACAGAAGATGTTCAGTGCTGCGTTGTTCAGCCCGCTCTTGTCCTTAGCAATTAGAACCATCTCTGTCATCAAACAAGGGACAGTATTATATTCTACTTGCTTGGTAGATTTTTTTAACCTGTTCAGAAAGCTGATGCTGGCTGCCAGCTGAAGTATTACTGTGACAATTTTATCCTGTGCATATTTTTTTGTATTCATGCCCCATATTTTTTTTTTTTTATCCATTTGAGGCCACACCTCAGGTATTATGTTCAGCTCTGTTCTGGACCCCTCACCACAAGAAAGACATTTGAGTTGCTGGAGTGAGTTCAGAGAAGGGAAGCTAAGCTGGTGAAGGGTCTGGAGAACAAGTCCTGTGAGGGGAGGCTGAGGGAATTGGGATTGTTTAGTTTGCAGAAGAGGAGGCTGAGGGGAGACCTTCTTGCTCTCTACAACGACCTGAAAGGAGGTTGTAGTGAGGTGGGTGCAGCCTCTTCTCTCAAGTATATCACAACAGGACTAGAGGAAATGGCCTGAAATTTTGGGGTTTTGGGGGGCTGGGTTTTGGGTTTTTTGTTTGTTTGTTCGGTTGGTTTTGTTGCTGTTGTTGACAGTTGGACGTGCTGATCTTAGAGGTCTTTTCCATGGTAACAATGCTGTGATTCTGTGATAACTTAAATTTCACATAGCAGCCTCATAAGCAAATACTATTTATAACTCATGGCTACTCCTAATCAGCAAGGACTGGATTTGGGGCAGCAACCTGTACATGTGATCCTGCTGCCAGTCTCATAATGTTCCCTGCAGCGTAGGAATGCCTTGTGGAATGAGAAATCAGCTTTCTGATTCTTCTTTGTTTTGTGAATATAGAAGTGATTTCACACTTTTAAAAGGACCTAACTCCACAGATCCTTCTGATTTGTTCGTATGTAAGCCAGAATACCAGTGACCAAGGAGCCTGTGAAAGGAAATACTGAAGTCAGAGGCTTAAACCATAAATGACCCAACAAATAAACCCATTAGATAAAACTATTTCCTCTTAAAAATCATATTCTTAAGCTCAATCTCATGTCTTTCATATAAAAATAGTAGTGTTGCATATGGTTAGGTCTACTCAGTCCTTCACAAGCCACCTAAAACTTTTTTTTTTTTCAGCTTGCCAAACCATAACTGTTTGACCTGAAATGTTTCACACCTGAGGGCTACTTCAGCTTGAAAAAAAAAAAGAAAAAAGAAAGAGTTTAGTTGTTCTAACACCTTAATCTGAAAATTACACAGTTCTCCCTGCATGAAATTTATACCCTGCACCCATTTAGTTGAGGTGCTCATATATTTATTGATTCATTAGAGCAATAGATTTGCATTTGGCAGAAGGCTGCCTTGTGCCTAGGAAATACCTTTTCCTGCTCCTCTGAAACACCCATTAAACATTCCCAGGATGACAAGCCTTTGGGAAATGTGAGTTGGCTCGTGCTCTGTGGGAATTGTGAGCAATAAACTCGTACAGACCCCAGCAATACTGAACGTGCTGCAGCTCAGGGCACTGAGCAGAACCTTCCTCTAATTGCTCTTCCCAGAGGCTGCCGACCACCGTTGTGCTCAGTTCAATTAGAGAAGGAGGCTGTTGCCTTTGATCATAGTGCTCAATCTAGTAATTTAAACAGTGGCAAGACTCTGAAGCTAGCTGGCAGAGTCTAGACACAGTCATGCTATTAAATTCTTACAGACTTAAAAAAAAAATATTAAATAAAAGGTAGTTAATTGTTCCCTGAACAAACTAACAGCTGAGTTCCAGCTCCCAGGCTCCAACTGCTGCTTGGTTTAATTGTACAGATGCAGCATTAAGGGCCCAGCAGTAAGCAGGAGAAAGTGCCAGCCTGAACAGTGAATACAGGAGAGCCAAAAGTGAAACCCAGGATCGTGCAGGAACAAAGCAATTCTGAGCGAAGAAGGAATGAAAGCATGAAGAATGAAAAGGGATAGCAAAGGGGTCCAGGGCTGGGAGCAAGGAGGGAGCAGAGGGAGAAAGGAAGGAGCCTGCAATTGTTAAAAAAAAAGCAAGGAAATCACAAGCAGGACAGCATTTTCCAAATTAAAGAGGTGCAAGAGGCAACATGGGGGCAGTGACATGGTTGTGTCACCCACTACATTCAGCTATGCTAACTGAAAGTAAATAAATCAAGAGACCCAAATCATTTTGGAAAAGTGTTGACACAGAAAGAACTCCTTACATTTTAAGCCACATTGTTCAACTGACTTGTTAAGAGAGTTAGAAGGCACTTACCATTCGCATCCAGGTTGGTATAAAGCCTTTGTATAGAGACATAAACCCTTCACCCTTTACAGTTTGAATCAGACAGTCCATGGAAGACTTATACAGCAGGCCTCTGGCAATGTGCAAGGAGAACAAAGTGTCAGTATTACAAATAAGCAATTTAAAAAAAATCTTCACCCCTGCTCAAAAATAATCTGCAGCTGAAAAATTTGTACAAGCAAGGGCTCTTTTGTACGCTCCCTGGAGTCTCATCAGGACTGAAATCCACTAAGTAACTGGGTATGCTTAGGTGGCCATCACAACAAACCCTCCTGGACATGCAAAACTCAAACAGTAAAACACTCATCAGAAAGCTGAAGAGCAAATTAGAGACTTCCCTCCCAGTGAAACCAGTGAGACTCAGGCTTTCAGTTTTCTGCTGAAAAGCCAGTCTCTGAAGTGGCTGTACCTTCCCTGCTTATCTCTTGGCTGGTTCATTATCCGGGTTTTGACCACATCAGCAGGAGTTCCCAGGACAGCAGCTACCAGGCCAGAACAGCAACTGTCAACAGCAACAGATACTTAAAGAACAAACAGATTTATCGTGACAATTTAAGCATCATGATTCCAGTTCTAATAACATATAATATATTAAAACTGCTATCATACAATCACAAGTAATACCTCATAACATAAACTTGATTTGGGAGGAGGCTTGCTCATATTGCTCTTGCCCAGATGTCCTCCCAGCAGCAGCTTCCCTTGCCTCTGCGTGCAGTTCTGAGGCCAGGATAAAGGACTCACAACAAGCCATTTATGATATTGTTTTTATAAAGCTGATTTCTTCGTCATTTAAGAGAGTAAGAGAGGTTGCTCTGCAGAGTTTCTATCACTCATTTGTACCGTTTGCTAAAATTAAACCTAGGTTAGATAAAATAGTAGTGATTCTAGAGAAGTGAAAATTCCTGTGCTCCCACAGACATGTGGAGCATTTAAATGCATCAGCAAAGCACTTCTCCTGAGAGCAGTTTTGTAGCAGTGGTTGCACCCTTTGTCTTGTGTCTTTTGTACAAAGATGTGCTCTCGGGCAAGGAAACCCCCCAGCAGTTATAAAGGTTTATGTCACCAGCAGTATCATGACCACAGACCAGAGGCTTCTGCTGGTGCCTGGAAGCAGATCGAGACAAGGAGGCTGGAAATGCCCCGTGGTGGGAAAGGGGTGACTGGGGAATACGGCACCTGGCGACACTGTGAGTCACGCTGTTGTCCACGAGAGGTGTGTTCAGAAGCAAGAAGTGTTTCACTGAGTCGTAAGTGGTCAGATCTGTAAAGAGGATAATGAGAAAAGCCAGCATTGTCAGAATTAAATGGTGCCTGTGCTGTTCCTTACTGACGTAGGATGGAGGCTTGGCAAGACCTACATTTCTAGTGCAGCTCCTCTGATTGGCACAGCTAGCACCCTGCCCCCAGTTTCTGATGATGGTTGGGGCACTTAGGGTCTGTCATTAGATGTGTCAGTAAGTGCTCCCTTCTACTACTGTCTTCTCTGATTTACCCTACGAATGATAAAATGGATCCCAAATGGAAAGTTCTGCAAAATACCTCATTAACTAAAACCAGAAACATCACAAGAAGGGGGGTTCTACCTCTTCCACCTCTGTCCAAGTGTTATAAAAATGTGAGAAATGTTAGACAGAAAAAAGAGATGATGTCATGGAAGTTACATAATGTTCTCCTGAAAGCAGACGTGAGTTGAGGCATCTGGGCCTTGGAATAAAAGCCAGTGATCTGAAAGTTGCCAGCAGATCTGGGTTACATTTCCAGTGGCCTGACTTTAAAACTTAGGAGTCCAGCCTGCTAACCAGGGTGACCCCCGACCCCCCCTCCCCCAGCATTCTGTAGTTCTTTACAGCCCAAACATACCCAGCAGAGATCATTTCCCACTTGTAAAAGAATTTGCCTGTTTAAGTTTACATGCTGAGACTGCATGTATGTATGTACATGTTGACATTGTGTATGGAGATCCACACCTTAGTTAACAGCCATTCTACAGCTCCCATTTAACAGCTCCTGCTGCAAACATTATCCACCCAATGCTTCCTTTATCTGCTGCTTAGCAAAGCGGAAGCTCACACCACCTCTGATTTTCTACCTTTAAAGAGATTTTTTAGTCATGCTGCCAACACGCCCGTGTGCTGAATGACGTAGACATGAGTAGCCATCATGCCAAAGAAATGTAAGCATGCAAAATAAAGAAATGCCAAGGCAATGCTGTAATATATGTCACCAAGCAGAGCACAGGTGTTTATGGTGGGCACCCACAGGCAGTGTCTTTTGGTCCCAAAGACATCTCCTTCCAAACATTATAAACAGAACCTCAAGAAGGAGAGCAAAGACCTTCCAACATACCCTGGCACTTTGGAGAGACACAGGAAAGCTCTACCTATATGTGGAAGGAGAGAGTGCTTCTTGAATCAGCCGAGCACTCAGGCAGCCACTTCACCTTGTAACTCTCAGTCGCTGCCTGAACTGCACTGTAGGTGTACCTCTGCAGCTCCACCACACCATGCCTGGTCTGTGGACCTTGCTGATCTGGACACTGACCCATGGACCATCTCCCTAGCTCGACCTTGGACCTTTCTTATCACCATGGACCTGCTGGTGATCACTGAGCTGTGTCTGACCCTGGTGACCCTCAGCAGATCTCAGCTTCTTGTCTTGGCCTCAGACCTGCCTCATCACTGCACACTTTCTTGAGAATCTGGATCTTAGTGGGACCTGGCTGCCTGCACTGGCTCTGCCCTGCTCACGTTGCTTGGGCACCAGGGAGCTAGGTTGTGGCTGGCAAGGTCCCTTCTCTGCTGGCTGTGGGACACTCTCAGCTCCCAGCTCACCATTCCTTAGGCTCATCCCTTAAAACTGTTATTTTTAAGCAACTTGATTTCCACAGGGACAAAGTGCTTAAGGCAGGAGTCACCTGCAGGGTGCTTCAAACAGGTCCCCAGTGTAGATAATCATGAGACAAAGACCAGGGAAGTAGCTGACCTCTGCTTTCTTAAAGCTTAGATGTATCCTTAAGAGCTGCAGACCAAGTTACAAAGTTTACCTCCCATGTTCACCAGGGCAGCTCTCTGGACATTTGGCACCCATCCAGCCCAAAGTCCCCGTATTCCTCCTTCAGACAGGATCTTCATAAATGCGTGGTGGACTCCTCGAAACCTGAAATGATTATGCAACTAATAAGTAGAGAACCCAGTTATGAAGAAATCTTTGCATATTCCAGTGCTTTGCTGCACCAGGTCCTCACATAGGAAAGGCAATTTATACCTGCAAGGATCTGGTCCTCCAGGTCCATTTTTGGATCCATTTTTGACTTTCATGGAGTCACAGACTCATAGAAACATTTAGGTTGGAAAGGACCTTGAAGATCATCAAGTCCAACTGTCAACCTAACACTGCCAAGTCCACCACTAAACCACGTCACTAAGCGCCACAGCTGCACATCTTTTAAACCCCTCCAGGGATGGGGACTCCACCACTTCCTTGGGCAACCTGTTCCAATGCTTAACAACCCTTTCGTGCCACAGTATTCTACCAAACCTACTGGTTGCACTGGTAAGCATCAATCTCTTGGCTAATGACAGAGGACCCTTTGATCCCACAGCTGGATTACAACGCTAAATGTACAAGACACCAAATGACGCCAGCAGTTTTGGATGCAAAGAGCAGTGTGTCCTGGTAGCTGCAGGAGGCTCCCGAGCCCTGCTGTCTGTAGGCAACCCAGCCCTTCCCTGTGCCTGTCCATCCTGCATGAGCCATTCCCCTCAACCTTTCTTCTGGCTTCCCTTCTTCAGAAAGCATCCCTCCCTCCCTCCCCCTGGCAGAGCGCTGGCCGGGACGCGCTGCACAGGTAGGATGGGTGTGAGTTTATGGTCTCTGGGATCTCTACATAGGAGAAGTCTTGGATCCCCTGCCATGTCCACTGCCCAGAGCCATCACGTGCCTCCCAGGCTCTTCCCCAAAGAGACTTCGAGCAGCTGGGGAGAGGGGGTGGCAGAAATGAGAGGGAACCACACCCTCGGCCAACGAGTCATCTCCGCTGGGAAAAACCCACCAGCCTCGAGAGGAACCGACCGTAACGGCTTGCCTTCCAGCTTCCTTTTTCCTTCCATCTGCATCTGCACCTTCACCAGATCAGTCGGGCTGGCAAAAAACTGTCCGATGGCACCCGCAGTCATGCCTCCGATTACAGCTTTCCTGCCAAACAGGGGGGGAGGGAAATTGGTTCTCCAGAATACACTGAAAATCTTAACAAACCGTAGTGCTCAAGCTGAAGAGTTCAGCAGCAGGAGCCAGGTGAAACGAGTGTGAATGGCTATTCCTTATACTAACAGCCAAAGTTAAGGTCATAATTGTGACCTCTGCAGGTAGTTACTTTAACAGGCAGGCAATAATACTTCTGTCAATTTTAAGAAAGGGTTAAAACTTACCTGGGGAAAAAAAGAAAAAATCAAGTTGTTATACATCACCAAGATGCTTTGCTTCCTCTCCAGGTTACATTACGCTCCTCACTTCAGGCTTAAAGGCAAGGTACACAAGGAAGGTATGGTGCTGCATAGACTGTAACACCTGAATGCCAATCTGAAACTCTAAACTGCTTGCTGCTCTAGAAAACTTTCCTTTATCTCCCACTGCTACTAGATGCATCGTGTTCATTTTCTGGTTCTACTTCTTTCAGCAGAACCAGAAATGTCACTATTATCCCTAGTTCCCCCTTCCCATAGCATCAGACATGATGTGACCTTTATATATATATTAGATTTTATAAATCCTGTCTTAGAAACAGTTACATTTTGGACCCAAGATTTGATTTTGGAGAAAAATACTTATTTCATTATGATACTGTGAATGATTCTAAAAGCATATGCCCAGCATTTTAACAATGAGGATTTGACAATAAGAAATGACCATTTTTTGCAGAACTTACAGCAACACCAGTTTCATGTCCCACGAGTCTTTAAGAGTTAATTTTGTGGCTGTTTGCCACTTGCATTGTCAAAAAAAGGGACTGAGTGAGATTTAACTGTTGCTGAATTAAACTTGTGAAACAAGGACTTTGGTTTTCCTTTTCATATAGATCACTCATCTCCTTGGGAAGGATGCGCAGATTAGGCTGACATCTGTCATATGCACAGGAACAAAATAGTGGTTTTTTTCTTCATGATCTGTCTCTTCAGTAGCCAGGAAACGTCCATCTCTTGGGCTAAGGTAAACCACCAGAACCAGCAAACCTTCCTGTTCCCCTTAGGCTCTGTGTTTCTAACCTACTGACATAACAATTTCTTAACCCAGGCAGTATGGCAAGCAGCCAAGTGTTGCCATACTGCTGCTGGACAACACATAGCAGGACCCATCCCTCCAGCAGCTGGAAATCTGAGATCTACCACCTGGCTTCTTTTCTGCAAAGCTCCAGAGGATATTTGACACATTCATCATAGCTTTGGAGAAGTGTCCTCTCGCCATGTGGACCTAGCAGAGCTCTTGGATGACCCCAGAGCTGAGCAGGGCACAAGCTGCAAGTCCAGCTTGGCTCAGCTGAACCCCTGGTTTGCATTACCCAGGCTTAGGTAGGATTAGTCACGTTTACTCACGCTGGTGTCAGGTTTGTCCAAGAGCTCATGGCTCTTCCAACAGCTGTCACACACAGATCTACACTCAGCCACGACTCACCTGAGCTTCCCAACATCCCCTGGCCTGTGCAGATATAAAGGAGCTGCGGCTCACAGCACAGCCCCCAAGCCATGGTACAGCTGCCCTGCCTCCACTCGGACCCAGGCTAATCCTGCCCACCCAGGACTGCTCCTAGCGATGCAGTTTATCGTGTTTCTCCATCTCTTTAGTAGAATATCCTTGTTAGGGTAATCAAGGTCCTAGGTAAGCCTTTGAGAAACTTATTTCAATATTTCTCAGTCCTCTTCCCAGCTGAATGGAAAGATACTGCCCTGCAACTAAACCCAGAAAGTCTGTTATCAATGCTTAGAGCCCTGCTTTACATTTACACTCTTTCGGGTAGGAGAGCCACAAAGAGAAGACAGCTTTTAGGGCTGCAGGACTCCTACAATTAGGATGATACCCAAACAGGCAAAAGCATAAATACTCAACATTACCAGAAAGGAAAGTTTTCATCCTCAGCCCTGCCAAGTACAGAGTCACGGAGATGTTCGTACGCAACCATCCGAACGCCAGAGTACACTGTGGAAAACAAAAGCAGGAGATGATTCTCGGGTCTGCCATTTCTGAAGGTCTCTCCGTGGTTAAGAGATGGGTTGTGAAACACCCCAGAGCTCACCTGGGTGAGCTGGTCACTGCTTTCACGTTCCCGATCAAAATGGGGAAAGCGAGGGGGCTGCCTGGTAGCAATGCTAGAGCCAGAACTTTGTAGCATCAGGGAATCTCTCTGGCTGAGCCATCCATCTGCCAGGAGGCAGCACTGGCTTATGCCTGCGAGCTAAGGAGATGCAACCGCAGGGCTTCCTTCTCAGCTGCTGCCAAGCACAAAACCTCCCACAAGTGTTTTTGAGGTTTATCGCTGTCACCATATTTCCAAATGAAACACAGAAAGCTGTTACCTGTGGCCAAACCACTAATGCATTTCTTCATCCTAGCACTTATCTTTTTTTTTCCAGCCTGTCCCCACTTCCCTTAAATAGAAGATATTTATTGTTTGAGGACTCCAACTGCCTGCTTGTGCTGAAAACCTTCCTGCAAAGATGACAGGGAAGTCACATTTTGTTTTCCCAGAAGCCAGAAAAAGCCCGTTAAGGAATGGGCAAGAGAAGGAGGAGATGATACTGAGCCAGAATCCCATATATTTCAAAGTGGCATTGCAGGCTAGACTGAAGAAGTCCTCGCAGGTATATTTAAAGGACAAGAAGACGTGGCAAACTCACCCCAACGGGCCATTGGCCACAGAAAGCAGGACCCAAACTTGTCCCATCATGAGCAGATAATCACCTATGTGGCGGTAGACTGCTGGTGTGGCTCCTTGCCAGAGCTTTCCTAAGCCCTCCTCTTGCACGATGCCAGCCGCGGTGCGCAGCATGCCCCGGTAAGGGGCTGCCTGCCCCGTGCCCGCTCCATTGCGATGAGCGGCAGCTTCGCCTTGGACCTGCAGCCGAGTTTTTGTGAGATCCAGGGGAAATGTCACTGAAGAGAAAGAGCAGGGAACAAACGTGACTACGAGTGCAGCTATGGGGAGACTTACCATTGCTGGTGACGTCTGCACCACAGTCCCCCCCTGGCAGGTGGCCAAGGGGGGGCTGTGCAAGCACCAGCAGGCAGCAGGGACTGTACCCAGCTGTGGGGCAGGTGATTCACAGAGAACAGGAGATTCACATCCAGATCTGTTAAAACTGGCTCTGGCCATGAGTAACCAAAATACACTCCTGTTCCATACTAAGTCCCTTATTTCTTTTTGCAGAATTTTTAGGCAATACGTGTACTTTCCAAGAGACTCGGGATTAAAAATCCTGTTCCTGAATAAAGATCAGTCAAATCTCTTCTCAATTGTGTGGCCCCTCCTGTTCTGCCCTGCACGATGGTAACACACGTTACAGTCAGGGACAGTCCCACAGTGGCCATCATAGTGCAGACGCACATGCAGGTGAGCATCTATCCTATGAACCCCCCTAAAACATGCTGCTTTGCTGATACAGACACAAAAATCATGTTTAGACTGTTATTTCTTTTACTGAAATAATTGGTGGCTGAGGAAGGTGGTCTACCTCCCTTCCTGGGACTGCTCCTGAAACACTATGGGTAAATATTTGCTGTCCCTAATTTCAGCTCCAAGCCAGGAGTGTCTCACTGGGTGATGGAGCTTCCCAGCCTGTCTCAGGCAGCGAGTGCTCAGGAGCAGGAGTTGTCTTTGGTTCCGTAGCTCTGCGACACAAAATGCTACAGGATCCTTCCAGAGCAGGGCTCAGAGGTACTCGGGGAATGCAGTCTCCGCTCAAAGCCGCAGCAGATGCACAGTCTATTTGTGCACTACGTTTGGTATCCATGTTTAAGGATTAGCAAAGATCAAGAGGTTACAAATTGTTAGAGCAATGCAACAGATCTGCCTGTAAGAAAGAGCTTGTAGAAATTATATAGAATATGCTGAGAAATATTCCAAACAAGTTACTGATCACCAAGCAGATGCCGGGGCGCTGCTTTGCAACACTTCAGCAAGCACTTTACTACACTCCAATTTTACAGACACTTCCATGGTAACCAGAAACATATTCAATTTTTCATTGCTTAACCCGTGCTAACTATGAAAAGCAAAATTCCTGAAGAAGTCAGCCCCTCTTGCTATTAACTCAGGCAACAGATCATCCTCTCCTCTTCAGTCTGCTTCCAGAAACGCAGCAAGTGCAAAGCTTACCAGTCACATCTGCTCTGGGTTAACTGTCTGCAGCCCCTCTGCCTTGCAGGCAAAGACTTCAACCTGAAACAACCCCCCCCTCCCCCCTCCAGCCACGGTCAAGTGGCATTAAACACTCACAAGGCTTAAATTATTGAAGTGTCACAACGCAAGAGTGGAACGACCAGATTTGCTGGAGCGGAAAAGCCGGAGCGAATACTGAGAAGAACAAGGCATCCGGGGACTGGAGTTCCCCCTACCCCCTGAAAGAACATTTTGACCCCCTTCCCTCTGCGAAAATGCCGGTGAGCTGTACCTAGTTCTGCCACAGCCGCTGCAAAGGCTGACAGAGCGAATTTGCTGGCTCGGGGCCATCTCTCTGGAAGGGGTAAGCTCTTCTCTTCTTCTCCAGGTGACATCTAGCGTCTAACATGAACCAGGGCCAACCAGCCACCCTGCCAGGGTCTGGAGCAAACGCAGCCCCTAGCTCAGCTCTGTTCTAGGTCGTTTAGGAGACAAAGTGCTAAAGGTCATGTTTCCCCAGCACCAGGAACCGCAGCCGCCCGAAGTGCTCCCCGCAGAGCTGCAAGGACCTTGTGTAGTGACACAAGAGACTTCTGCGCAACAGGCTCCTGGGAAATGTAGTCTGACACCAACACTACTCTCTGCCAGCCAACCGGCTGGCTGGGTACAGGCACACGCACAATTTTGCCCATTATCTACTTGAAATTACATTAAGAATCAAAATCATTGAGAGCTGAAGATTCTGAGAGCACACGTGGGGGGTGCGTGCATTATCGCAGGCTGTGATTGACAGCAGCTCTTCAGGAGCCCCCAGCCTGCATCCCCGTGTCAAACAGCTCCACAAGCATCCGAGATGGGTGATGGACCAACATCTACATGCTGAGCTGGGGTGCTGGGGTACGTATAGCAACTCCAGTTTCCTGGGGGTCAGGCACAGAGCAACGTGGTGCAAGCAAGGGGCATGCAAACCTGGGAAAGCAGAAGCCAATCTCTGCCCAAAGCCCTGTATGTGAAAGGTTTAAAGCTTTTCCTGGCTGCATGCTGAAGCCTTGTTAATAGTGTACCAGTCCTAATTTCTCTTAAATTAAGGTAGGCATATTTAGGTTCTCATCATAAAAAAGAAAAAAAAGAAAAAAGAAAAAAAAAGGGTAAGGCATGCGCTGTTCATAAGAAGCTTTTCATTTATCATTAAGGCTCAGCTGAATCACTAAGTTAATCATTAGCCATTAATCACTAATCCTCATGCTGAGGATTTGGGGATTTTTTTTAGGTCACAGAAATTTATCCTCCCCACACCCCTCTCTGACTGCCAAACATTTTGGTGTGCGGTCCCCGTCACAGTGATTCAAACAAATGAAGGGAGCATTGCAGGTGAAATATTCAGCTAAAGTCAGATGAATTTATCTCATCGGTCACCAGTAATGGGTATTAAATTGGATCCTTCTTTGGCTTAGAATTCATTAGAATTCCTGCAGTGATAAAACAAACTACTGACAAAACCCTGATTAAAATGGGAAGAAGGCATATTGTAATTTATTGCAACTATGCCTGGCTGCACTGGAGGGACGAGTGGTTCAGAGCCTGACTCTAGACAGTTTATGCAATCTGCTGTTGGCACTTTTGTGCCTCCCTCCTTAGCTATTCTCTGGGCTTGGGTCAGCTTGTGCCACTCTATACCATCCTGTATATCATCGATTTGTAATTTAGGTTGGAGAGGACCTCTAGAGGTCATCGAGTGCACTCCTCTGCTCGCAGCAGGGATAGCTTGAGGCATAGCTGAGCACAAAGTTGCCCAGGGTCTTGTTTGGTCACTTGTAAGCCTCCAAGGATGGGCATTTCACAACCGAAGCCTGCTCCAGTGCTTAACCAATTGGTGAACTTTTTTTCTTTATATTCGGTTAGAATATCCTATGTTGCATCTTATGTCCATTGCCTCTTGTCCCTTAGATGTACACCTCTGGGGACAGTTTCACTCTGTCTTCTCTATAACCATGCTTTAGGTGGTGGGAGGCATCAGCTAGATCCCTCCTGAAAATAAACCCCGTAACATTGTGGCATCCTATGGAGAGAGCAGCTCTCTGTGGTCATTTTAGTTTGGGGAAATAAGTTCTTTTTTAAACCAGACTGATTTGGGTATGGTGGTGAGGAAGAACTTTCTCTCTTTCAGGATCTTTGAAATGAGCCTAACCTGAAGACAGACACTTGCATGGACAGCTCTGTGTTTTGTGGAGCAGAGAAGGCCAGTGCTCACAGAGGTCCATCAAACAGTGGAGTTTATACATCCCCAAATCCTGAGAGAGACAGCTCCAGCAGAGAGGACCCTACTTATTTATTTACTTCAGTTTTCAGCGAGACAGCATTTCATGGTTTCTATCCAAAGGCAGTTTGATCAAAGGCCAGCTGGGACATGCAGGGAGGCAGCAAGGACTTCATATGTGATGGAGATGCAGGCAACAGGTCTGGGAGGGTTGTGTGCTGCTGGAGAAAGGAAGCCAAACTGCCCCAGTCCTCTCACCAGCTTCCATCAGTGGCTGTGTTAGTTTATGCTGGAAAGACCACCAACTATTATGTGTCCAGGACTAGGATCTAGTCTGAGGAAAGCTTGTTAATGACAATCACACCATCATAATGGTTGTGTCCTCCTCCCCATAGTGCCTGTCAATAGTGTCTCATGTCCTTCACCAAATTGTGCCCCAAAAGCAGAAGGTAAACAAAAAAAAATTGTCCAAAACAAACACAAAAGCTTTCAGCAAATGTCTTCACAGAGGGTTGAGGGCTTGTCTAACCTCTAGACATAGATCACTTTACACTTATTACTCAGGCGGTGTGTATAATAAAAATATACTGCGATATTACAAGGCCTTTAGCTCTCTTATCACTTTACCCCTTTGTAGGAAAAGAAAGACTTTAATGGATGAAGTAAAACCAGGAAATAAACACACAAAGAGCTGTGACAAGCGATCACAGCAGTGCAGTAATGTCACAGTTAAAAGTGATTCATCTGTTTTTTCCAGACCGTTTGCAAACTGGAGATCCACAAGCTGCTCATCACAGTTGGCATATTTGGGCTTGTTCTTCTGCACCCATGACCAACGTAGGTAACATCCCAATGTATTTCAGCATGGCTGTTTCATGAAGGCCACAGATATAGTTTTAACAGCTCTTAACCTACTATCGGGTGTATTTCTGTTGTGCTCTTTTACTGTACTGCCTGCCTGCACACACAGGTTCCTGTCTGTGCACCTATCCCTGTATAGGAAGGGACTTAAACTGTATCTGTACAAAGCATTTTCAGTGAAATAATCATGTTCATAGAAAATGTTGCACAAATCATGCATCATCCAAACAGTGTGGTGTTCCCATGGTACGGTGTTACAAAATGTAGTAGCAATGAACTATGTCCTCCTAGTAGAATACATAAAGCTGGTGAGTGGATAGGGCCTCTGGATTAGTAACTATTGAACTACTATAAAAATATTCATGGGGACAAGTTGAAGCACAGTCCAGGTCTAGCTCTAATTCAGACACCAGTATGGTTTTATTCTGGCAAGATTTGGGAGCATGAACACAAAGAGAATGGGACAGAACTAAGGAGGGTTCAGGAGGAAGGACATGGGGAAACAATTTTGGGCACAGAGCCAGAAAGGCTGAGCCTGATTAAAACTGAAATGCATTTGGAAGGATAGTATTTGAATAAAGGGAAGAGTGTAAGATGTGAGGTCCAGCTGGATGCTTGTCTATTAAGCAAACTTGAAAACTCAAGTTTGGATTGCTGAGCAGGGTTTCTTCAACCGAGAAGGCTGGGCCTTAGGATCAGATACTGGAACTGAGCAGAAGAGATTTGGACAAAGAGCCAGAGGAAAAGAAGACAAAAACACTAGATGAACTAGATGATCTTTAAGGTCCCTTCCAACCCTGACAATTCTATGATTCTATGATCCGTTCCTGTGTGGCCTGCCCTGGGTGATCCTGCTCTGACAGCGGGGTTGGACTCGATGATCTCCGGAGGTCCCTTCCAACCCCCACCATTCTGTGATTCCGTGCCTTGCTGAAAGCTAAATGTCTGCAAATCGCAGCCTCCCTGCTTCATAGCCTTGATACTGCCAAAAACATATTTTTTTTAACTGAAGAAAGCAACACACTGCTTCGCCACGGTGTCCCTGGCTGTGTCCACAGCTGCTTGGGCAGCCGTCCAGCAGCGGACGCAACGTTCAAAGGTTTGCCACAGCAACATCGAAATTTTGCAAAGCAGTCAAGCTGGTCCTCGTCCAAGAGCGGAGGAGAATTGGCTCTGCCTTTTACAAAACAAGGGCTCGTCCGCCGGGCTGCCTGGTGCTTTGACATCTTGTCTCCATGGCAGTGATCAGCTGGCACGGCCCATACAAGAGGCCCTGTTCACTGGCGGCCGTGCTGGGCCTGCGGCGGGAGGATCAACGGCTGCGGCGGCGAGGCGAAAATGGCTCTCGCTCTCCTCTTGGCAGCCATCCTGGGACTTCTTGTTGTCAAGGCTGTTCTGTTTCAGCCGAGAAACCCGAGCTCCCCTCCTTGCATCAGGAGCTGGATCCCTTGGTTTGGAGCTGCGTTTCAGTTCGGGAAAGCTCCTCTGGAGTTTATAGAGCAAGCCAGGAGCAAGGTAACGGCAGGCGGCCTGCCTGCTTGTGGGTGCGTGCTCAGGGTGGCTGCTGCAAGGGGAAAGGAGATGAAAAGCTCCTGCTTTAACTTCGCCACTTTCCTGCCACGTTTTACAACGTCAGGAGCATTTAGCTGGTGACAGATTGGCTTTTGCACCAGAAACGCTGCCAACCCCCCCCCAGGCGTGATCTCTGTGCTGTGATCATCCTGTTTAGGACCCAGCACCTCTGCTGCTTTGCTTTTGCGGTCTGGCTACCTGTTAATCTTGGTTTCAGATAACGCGACAAACCCTGTGCCAGGAGCTGGGACCAGGAGGCTAATTATTTGCGTGCCTAAAG
Source organism: Actenoides lindsayi (assembly GCA_025331215.1). NCBI lineage: Eukaryota > Metazoa > Chordata > Aves > Coraciiformes > Alcedinidae > Actenoides > Actenoides lindsayi. The sequence goes on along the minus strand of WTSP01005736.1, from coordinate 6,492 downwards.
TTAGGTGAGATTTCTGAGTATCAGCTGGTGTCCCTCAGCATTCCAGGGAGACACGGGCAGGCTTGGCAGGTAACTTCTTCCATCCTGAATAACATAGCAAAGATGGGTGTGAAGATTTACCCCCCTGGACGTGCCTTTCTTCCTCTATGACTGATAGACAGAGCCTGAATTATTAATTTAGATTAGATGCTTGATTTCTAGGCAGCTAATACTGACACAAAACCCACCTTCCTGTTTGCATTTGGTGATGGTATCACCTGCTACAGATGCGGTGTAGTCAGCCTCAAATGTTCGATACTGAGGGTTTGCACAGTCCACTACTTGCAAAAACTAGCTAAAAAATAAACCGCTGGAACTTCCTGTAATTTGAAAAAAAAAAAAATCAGTTAAGAAATATGGAATGTTTAAAATTTGCTATCTCATCTTGAATTATTAGATTTCCTATTTGTCAGTACTTCTTTACAGCTTGTTAACTTACTTGTTACAAATCCGTGGTGTTAAATGAAAGCAGATGTTCAAGTATAATCAGCTGAAGTATGAGGTGTGAGAACATCAAGAGCTGTCAGTCCTGTGCTAAAGTACACCGAGTGCACCATGGAGTAAGCTCATGGGTGTGATCTGCAGTTCCTTCACTCCTTTGATCTTAACAGGCCAGTTTTAAACTTACACTATTATGTCTTTCCTGTGTCTTTCATCTATGCACAGCAAAATCATTTATTTGTTCATTTATCTTAGGGCAGAAATACAGGATTGGAAGTAAACCCATTCCAGTCCATTCTCCTACTATTTAAGAAACCATGCCATATAATCCTTTAAATCAACTGATCAAGCCTCACTAAAGAAAAAATTAAAATAATCATAGTATTTCTTTGACTCTTCTGATATGAGGCTGTTAGAGACCACTTTGTTCTAATGAAAACATATCCTCATGGCAAGCAGGTTGAAGCAGCCTGCCTTTTGGGGACAGATGTTTCTTCATTACTTAAACTTGCTTTAGTTGCCTCTTTTTTTTCCCCAGGAAGCTTTTAGCAAAATCTCTTAGATGAAATTTTATAACAAACCTAACAGAAGAGTCCTTTTTTGGGGTTCATTCACAGACTGAATGAGCAAAACATTCACCTACTAAGGTATGCACTGAAGTACAAATGCAAACTCAGTGTCTCTGGGTTCATTAATTTTGGTGTTTGTTTGCCTGGAGACCTTTTAGGCCGTTGCTGTTGCTGTGGCAGCTGCTGCCACATCTGAACACACCAGAAACACCTGAAGGACTTTATAAATGCCAGGATTTGTTGGGACAAAAAAAACAGAACAAGAAACATTTTCAATGAGAGAAGACTCAAGGCAAAACAGGAAGCAAAGGCTTTCATTCCTATCTCCCCTTTACGGTGTGTTTGCAGATAGAACCTTTCCTTTGACTTAGTCCAACAACTCAGCATCCTTGTGACCTGTGACCTCTCCCCATGGTCCCCCTGGGCCAAGAGGGACCTTTCCATCTGTCACCCCCAGGCTGGCTGGCTGCCTGAAGCCTGACCAGCTGGTGGTTTCTCTGTCCTGGGAGAGGGGGCTCCTCTTTTGCTCTCCCCTTCCTGTCTTTACACACCCCAGGCAGGTGTCCATTCCCACCTCCCACACTGACACCATGTGCAGAGGCCAGGACAGATAAACCTTCTCCTTCCTGCTCCCTGTTAAAGGAGCACACACTGTAGCATCATACAGCCAAAGAAAACAGGCACTGCTGCCAAAGCGGTCATTAACCGAGGGGCTGCAAAATATATCTGCAATAATTCCCAGCTCCTTAATATTGTCAGAACAGGGTTAAGTGTTCTTAATATGAGCAAGCTGCCCTTGTACAAGTAAGTGCAGAAACAGGCACTTCAGGACATGGTTTAGTGTTCCTGATAATGCTTAGTAGATGGTTGGATTCGTTGATCTTGAAGGTCGTTTCCAACCTTAATAATGATTCTCAAAAAGGATCTAGGCCGTGTGAAACCTCTTCAGCTCCAGATAGGATCATGACCTTCAGAGGTGACATTTCAACGAGAACATTCCTCCCCTGGATTAATCCTTCAGTCTGTCAAAGTGGCACTCATTTATCTTTCTTTCTTAAGGAGTTAGCTTTCTTATTATTGTCCCTTTTGTGTATATCCCACACAGCTTTTCCTCTCAGGCCCTGGAGTAACACACCAGACTTCCACAATTTCCAACTTGCACTTTCCTTGTGTAGTTCATTGCTTGTTTTCCTCCTACAGAAAACAATGTGGGCTGGAAGAATTGTCTGGTTTTCCCACTTGTGTCATCAATGAGCCTGAGAAAAGAAAGATCCCCTGCTCTAGTAAAATATTTAATCTCTGGTCTGGTAAAAGATACCACCTCTTCCTCCTAAAGCTGCCTGGCTAGTGGAAGTGGTTTTGCAGGCAGTCTGAGATGGGCAAGGTGGGTGTAAAAACATACTGTACATATAGAGCTGCTTAATGAGAGGTTCAAAGGCTGTGGTTCTCCGCCTTGCCTGGAAAACATGCTGAGAGTTCATAAGAAATTTCAAATGCTTCTCATCAGTCTGGTGACAAGTTCAGTTAAACCCATGAGCTTGTTCCACGCGGTTGTATGGACCTGTGGATCCCTACATCACTCTGGGTGTGTTGATGGAGTTTGGGACACGGTGCCGTCTGTCGCGGGCATGGAGTTCTGCACTTCGCTCACAAGAGGGAAGTAACAATATATTTACTGATACAAAGCAACGTTTCAACAAAGCTCGACACAGTAAACGTGACTTTAAGAAAAAAAGAATTCGATGGCGAGGTACGCCTGATTATTTACTACACAGAGGACAAGATAAAGCAATAGTTTATCTTGAGAGATTGTGTGTACAGTTAAGCTTGAGTATACCTTCAGTAAGGATTCAAAGTTTCAGCATGCTATATGTCACCAAGGATCTGTTGAGGTAAGGAATCTCTTAACCCCGGGGAGTATCCTCGACAGGCATCCCTGCTCCAGGGAAGATTCTGGGGTGCAGCCAGCTGCCATGCAGGAGAGCATAAAGGGCTCTCGGGCTGCCTACTATTTATAGAGGTAAGATGATTGACTTATATTTAGGTAAGATGATTGACTTATATTTTCCTATTGCTCTTACACTGGAGCATATTGTTCAAGCTAGCCCATGGCTATGGTATTGTAACAGATTTCCCCTGAATCTGGCTTAGGATGTGCATCCTGCATGAGGTTTGGTGGAGAGAGGGGCATCAGGCTGGAGAAGAGGGCAAGGCTTCTGATGGAGCGTCACTGAAGACAATGTCCACAGCTGATCCACTAATGGTCTGTGACCCTGGTCCCATGCACAGAAGACCAAACTGCTGATGTCCCTGAGGTAGAGAGGGCACATGGCATCAAACACGCATGTGCATGTGCATGCCAAGGGAGAGAAAACCAGCCCGGTGCACTTAGCTCCCAGGATAAGTCTTGACATGACTGCGGCTGTGTCAGCCAAGAGTGCTCCCTGCCTGGCAGTGCCCCTGGGAAAAACATCTGTTTCCCTGATTTCCTTCCTCTGGGATTTTGGAGAACATCCTTTTGCAGGTGTCATTGCTCCAGAACATTACTTTCATGTAACCTCAAATCTTCCTCTTGCCATGGCTCTGCTGTTCTGTGTGGTGTTTCCTAGTCTTTGGGAAAGAAAGAGCTTTCATAAGTGAAAGCAGCTTCATTGGCCCTAATCCCTAACAGGATTTGTGTTTTCCTTCCTCTGTATGTCATCAAGTCTCCTTAAATGTTGTTTAAGGCCAAGCAGTAAACTGGGATGCAGCATTAGCAGGCAATGCCCACGCTTCGCTGGTACCCACCCATAACACAGTGATGGTAAATGCAGAACTGCTTGACAGCTTGTCCCAGTCACTCATTTCATTACTTTAGAACATCAGCATAATTATACTGGGACAGGTGAAAAGTCTGTTTATTCAGGTGTCTTTCTGGAACAGCAGCTGTTGGTAGGTTCTTGGTAACAGGGTGTAAAGAGCACATGCAGATGAGATAACTTTGCCTTCTGCTTTTCCTTCCTAGCTTCTGGCCATCAACAGTTTAGGGACTTTCTAGGCTGGAATTTGCATCTAGATCATAGAATCATAGAATCAGAGAATAGTAAGGGTTGGAATGGACCTCTGGAGATCATCAAGTACAACCCCCCTGCCAGAGCAGGATCACCCAGGGCAGGTCACACAGGAACAGATCCAGGTGGGTTTTGAAATCTCTAGAGGAGACTCCACAACCTCTCTGGGCAGCCTGTTCCAGGCTCTGTCACTCTTGCAGTGAAGAAGTTTTTCCTCATGTTCAGATGTCTTCCTAAAAGTTGTATTGGGCTCTTGTTCAGTTCAACCTATTTGTTCACTACTAACCCTGGTCTTTAATAACTCTTGTAAAAGTTTGCCAAGTACTGGAATGGCTCTTTGAGGCTTCTCAGGTCCTCCTTCAGGAGCCCTTTAGAAAGGCACCACATTTGCCTGTCCATCCTCTTGTTGCTGAAGGTGATTTAAGAGGCCATGGTAGCTAGTTCTGCAACTTCGTATTTTAATCCTTCTAGAGTTTTGAATTGAACTCTTTATCACTGATTTAACTCACACTTGTTTAAGTCTATGCTATTTAATTCTTCCTTTGAAATAGGGTCTCAGTCCATCACTCTCAGCGAAAGACTGCAGAGTGGGGTTTGTCTTAAACTGACATAGCTGCTAACTCAGATTGTTTCCCTACATGGTTTCTTCACATCTTGAGCATTTACCAGGCTCAGCAACACACTGGGAGACTTCCTTCATCTGGTATGTTTGGAAAAGTCTGTATTTTGGGGGGATGGGGATTGGCATTAGTAGTTTGATCCTCCAACCTTTTGTAGTATTTTAGTTTTACATTTTATGTATCAGATATCATATTTCTTTCAGGAACATATTTATCGTATGTGTCTGTCCGGACACACAATTCTGCTTTCTGAAAGATGTGTTGTTGAATATCCACCACCACTGTGCTGCTCAATGAAGCTGACTGTCTCTGGAGGACCTCTACAGAGCTTTTGTTTTTTCAATTTTATTTAACATTGGTTTAATTTTAATTATCCTAAATAGATTGCAGGAAACTGGATGAGATTTAAAACCAGATTGTTTGTGTAGCTGTTTACAGGTAAGCCAGATGTCTAAGCTTTACTGATAGTCAGTGAACATACAGTTGGTCCTACAACCAGTGGAGTGCAAGGGCACTTCAGTTTACCTTCAAAAACAGATGCATGCAGAGGCTGGTCAGATAAATTGGGTTTTAGGCTCCCCTGACTGCACAGACTCCATCTCTATTGTCTGTAATGGGACCTTAGGCATCTTGCTCACATCTAATCATCTGAAATAAAAGTGTTGCAATCTTTAATCGAGTCCAGCCTTCATTGAATCATTAAGTGTTATTGCAGGTAAATTGCTATCAGTTCAAATTTCATTTTATGTTTCAATTAGTTTAAGTACGTTTTAATGTTAATCTAAAATGTGAAAAATCTAATTTAAAAAGAAACATAGTACAAAATCCACTGGTTTTTAACCAGCATGATGACGAGGACACAATATTACCCATTGAAAAAAAAAAGAAGCAACCTTAGCAATTTAGCTATTATTAAAACAATATTTTATTTATTATCACCCAGAGAGTTTAAGCAGGCATTCTTTAATAATTTACAGTCGAAGGGCACAATCAGAAGTCGACTGATGACAAGAGGAATCTTTTCCTTGGCTTCAAAGAGCTTTTGATGAAGGAGGCTTTACAGTGCAGACACAGACAACAAAAGAGATGGTTAAAGTCAGTGGCAAAAGCCATGTGAGCCACGAGGTGAATTCAAGGCTTTCCAGTACTCCAAACAGACCAACAGAATAACTTTTTTTCTCACCCTTCTCAGCCATGTCACCTGGAAAAGATAATAAAGCTCCTTGGGAATGTCTAGAGACTTTATGTAACCTTGAACCTTTCTGTATGCACAATAACTCTGCCAAAAGAAGGTGGGGTGCATATACATGCAAATGCTGGGCTTTTGATTTCCAAGGCTTTTGCCTGCGAGCGGAAATTGCCTTGACTAAGAAAAAGATGCTAAAGATGCTTCATTTCCTAATGTTGATCTTTTTCATGCCTAAATCTGACAGCCAGTAGATATTGCACATTTGTTTTCAGGTTTAGAGTATCTACAAATATCAGTGATCCTGTTCATAATGTAGGAATTCAGAAGCAAATACTGATTGCTGGAAGTTCTGAGAGGGCTCTAGGATATTAGATTAAGGGGAAATGAAAGAATGATTTATGGCATCAAACGCCTTCCCTGAATTCTGCTCAAAGTTTGCTTGATATTTTGATATTAATCTTTAAATACTTGTACAAGAAAGAAATCGTTGGTATTAGCAGAAGTTTTGAAAGGAAAGGAAAGGAAAGGAAAGGAAAGGAAAGGAAAGGAAAGGAAAGGAAAGGAAAGGAAAGGGGAAAGGAAAG
>WTSP01005733.1:17631-32969 GCA_025331215.1 Actenoides lindsayi | reverse complement strand
TAGACTAGACACTAGGAAAAAATTCTTCATGGAAAGAGTGGTGAGATATTGGAATAGGCTGCCCAGGGAGGTGGTTGTGTCACCATCCCTGGATGTGTTTAAACATCGCTTAGATGCGGTGCTAGGGGATATGGTCTAGGGGTGAACTTGTAGAGTAGGGCTAATAGTTGGACATGATGATACTCTCCCAAGGGTTTTTTCCACCCTAATTGATTCTGTGATTCTGTGAAGTATGTCCACAGAGATATCCATGTCCTTTATGTGATTTTGCACAGGTGCAGTTGATGGAGGCCTTGGAAATAGTTCTTCTGCTGAGCTATGAGACTAAGTGGATCCTACATCTCAATCTTCCATCATCAAGCCTTCCAGAGATACAAGAAGTAAAAAAGTAGAAAACACAGGGTTGGTTTTGTTGTTTGTTTGTTTTTAATTCAGTTAGCCAAGAAGAGAATTATCTTTTCATTAAAATCAGTAAAGGGGATGAACTGCAATTCTGTGTGGGAAAATGAAGCCATTTTTATAGAGCCACCAAAAATTACTCTAAATTAAATATCCTGAAGTATAGCACAAGAAACAGTCATCTGTTCACAGAGTACAGACAAAAAAGAATGAATACTCATTTCCAGATTTAATTACTGCTATGGTCTCTACCAGTTTAGGTTGCATTTCAGCAGATATTTTTAAAGAAACTACTTTTATAGGCTGCACATATTTCATTAAGAGTACCCTGTCACTAGTCTTTCATCAGGCCTCCAGCAAACTAATCAATTAAGGGCTCTTTGGAACAACAAAAAAAAAAGTACCAATCCATTTGGGTCACTGTGTGAAATAAAAATGTCATTACTGTGGGAGTGCCTTTGTCCAAACACAGAAACACTCTTCAGCCTGGAGCCAGCTTTCCTTAGGTCAAGACATCAGCTGATGTTATTTTGGAACAAGTTATTTTATTTTCCAGTAAAATGGACAGAGAAGATGTCAGTCCTCTTAAAAGAATGATTCTCTTCTTCTTCAAGTAAAAGCCTAGCTACCAACAATGAACTTCACTACTAATATTCTTAGCATTTTCTTCAGTTTTCTTCCGCACCACTATAACAAGTGGTTTCAAAAACTAGCATCGATCAATCACAGGATTAACTAGCTTCAATGGAAGAAGTTCTTTTATAGTTTTGATTCTCAATGCATATTTAGACTACTTTCAGGTTAACTGCAAGAAGAAAAATTAAGCACTTAAAAGTTTCAGATGCATCTCTATACTGGATTACAGAATAATTCTGAAGAGAAATAATATATCTTCTACTGTTTAGTATTGACCAAGATCAATCTTAGATATGTATGCAGTAGCTTGTGTATATACCTATATATAAATATAGGACTAGCTATTAACCCAACATAGGTATGAATGCTCTGTTAAATCTCGTATCCCAACCCAGTAGAGGGCAATAGTAGTATATGATCAAAAGCCAATGTATTATCTAAAGCCAAAGATTCCCTACAACATTTGAGTAATGTTGTCCCTCCTATGTGAGAAACAGGCAGGCTATGGAGGGAATGTACTGTTCTACCTGTGCATTTGAGTTAGAATAAGCAAGGGATTGAAATTAGAGCAAAGTAAATAATCCTTAAGCATAGGAGAAAGTTTTCCAATTGCAAGGACAGTCCAGCATCAGAATGTATTTCCTCATTGTGGGTTCTTTGTCACTGGAGGTGTCTAGGAACAGGCTAGGCAGTTGCCTGTAAGGAATGTTAGGGATTCCCCTTGGGGACAGCATGGAATAAGCAAACTCTTGAGATCCCTTCCAGCCATATTTCTTACGACAGATTCCAGAACTAATTGGCTTCTCAGATATACCATAAACAGCTCTTAAATAAAAAATGAGTTCTCAAAATTAGGGTATAAAAAGCTTTTTTTAAAATAACATCTACCCCTGCTTTTGGAAGATGAATGCTTTTATTTAATATCTGTATGAATACTACATTATAGAGAAATCCCTATACTGGTGAAGAATAGTACCAGCATCAGAAATGGCTGTTGATCTATGTGTTCACTGAGGTCAATAGGGCTAGATGTAAGTTAATGGCTACTTGTGGCAATCAAGTAATAATCTCTAATGAAAAGTACAGAACTAGGAGATGTATTAAAATTGCTTTCATTAAATGTCTTCTTCTTGTCCAATGCTTTTTCCATAAAGTTGAATTTACAGCTGATTGCTTGATAAAAATTTTCAAAAGAAGGAGAGAAGAAGGAGAATCTCTTATTATTACTCTTTCTTTCAATAAAACCATTGTGAATATAGTATCCAGAATAATGGGTGGGCTATTGCTGATCTCATAAATGTTTTTGAATTCACTAATATGCATCTAGATTAAAACTCTACCTTCAAAACTGTAGCATGTTAGTTATTACTGCATATTACAATTCTCTCTGTAGACACAAAGTTATAAGTCAGAGTCCTTCCTCAATGTGTCCCAAATATCACTAAACCTCTGGAGAAATAAGAATGTACATATTTTAAGAAATAACAAACTGGGGGTAAAGGGAAATAATATAATACAGTCCTTCACAATAACCTCAAATAGCAGACAAATATGAAAAAGGCTATACCATGCAGAATGGGTTCATTTGAAAGATCTTTGGGAAACCTCACCACCAAACATTCAAAGCCAAAACCTAGCAAGGTGGAATGGTAATAAAAAGACATATAAAACTGCATATGCTATACTTTAATCATAAAGTGAGTGTACATTCTACAGCATGATTAGAAGGAAGAGATGTAAAATGTATTTTGTATTTACACTTGGATAAAGTCCATTTTTTAAACTTTGTATTCTTTGTTGTTGTTACTGATATTCACGGGCCACAAATGCAGGCACAGCAGCAAAAAATGGAGAAGGAAACCTGAGGTCCAGAATAAGAGAAGCTGAACAATTGGACAGGAGAAAGCAAAAGAAAAACAAAGAAAGAGAAAACAGCAGGAGATTGAGAGAGCAGGAAAGTATTTGGTTTCCCTTTAATTCACACCATTCTAGAAGGTGTTCAAGCCCCTGAGGGAAACAGTAAAAGGGATTCATTACAACAGGTATAGTTTATTAATCTACCCTTGAAAGAAAAATTGATTTTTCTTAAAGAGGAAGGAAAAAGTGGTTTACAGAAATGTATCTCCATGGAGTACAATTTACTCATGGAAATTACTGCTGCAGGCTGTTCTATTGGAAACTTGTGCATGATAGAAAACAATGTTCTGTAAAAAAGATTAGCTTTGCAGTTTAGTCTGGTATAGACAACACTGCAATGGTTACCTGTGTCAGTCTTTATAATGTGAAGTATATAATAATCATCAGCTACATTTTTGAAGACAATTCTTCTGTGACATCTTGTAACACAATTATGCACAGAATATCTATATTGCAGCTATTTGGAGCATTCCTCCACCAAGAGAACAGAATACCAGGTTTAGAAGAACATGGACAGGAATAGTAGTGTCTGCACTTTTCAGTCTTTGTTTATAAGTGGGTGTGTTGCAGTATGTGGTGTTCTTCACATATGAAAAAGCTTAATTATTTGGGTGATGAGACTTCACTGTTCTGGTCATTCAGGGAAATTCATCTTCCCTAATTTTAGACATATCTATGTAGACGTCTAGTCTGAATTAGTTCTGACTCTCACACTAGTCAATAGAAAGAGACAGGCAGATATGCTCTTTCAGTCCTAAACTTGGTGGCTAAAATACAAGCAATGTCTTTCAGGAGAAGCCCTAGTTCCTCCCACTGACTATAGGAGAGCTATAAGTAGTTTAGATCAGATAATGAAATTTTAGGCAATTAAATGGAGATTAATCAGACCCATAAGGTCACATCCTCCTCAGTCACTGAATTCACTTGAGGAGGATATATAATGCTAGAATTTTTTGTTGTAAAACAACTCCAACAATTTTCCCCAAGTATCTGATCAGGAAAATTCTTTTTAAGTTTGAATGAAACTTACTGCTTTTAAAATTGGAAGTGTTTTGTTTTCCAGCTTAACTGCATTTGAGACGTTTTATATCCACCCATTCCTGTACTGAAAGTTACATTCCAAAAGTAATTTCGATGCACAAAGATTCAGCTAAACATCCAGTTGGACTTCCTAGACATGCATGATTTATTGACCAAGGATATTATGAGTTATATCAATTTTTTCTCAGACACCACTTAAATAATCTGGGTTTTTAAATTCAGGAACATGATAGACTTTATATAATAAAGTAGGTATAGTGATATGGAATTGTTACTGCTCATATACTGAGTCCAAACTACCAGTATGATGCCATTGTGCTGATGGCAGTTCAAACACATAACAGTAAATAGATCTGCCCAAAAAATCTCAGCCTGTATGGTCAAATCAAAGAAAAGGCAAGACAAGAAACAGTCATCAAGAGCTGAGTGGGAGGTGGTTTGTATGGGGCTGTGCAGCAGTCTTTCTGGAGAGCCAGATTTACATGCTAGTGAGTCCCAGGCTAACTACAGACACCTAAAACTACGCCTGCTTTCATGTACACTAGTCATCTGTTTTATTGTCTTCACTTTCTGTATTTCTGTTCACCTTAATGTTTGTGTATACCATTACTTTAGCAGGTTAGGCACATCTCCTTATAAAACAAGCATTGGGCTTTGTGACAAAGTGTGAGGATTGTCCAGCAAGCATCTCCTCTAAAAGAAAGCTTCAGCACCAGCACAGTGACATTGCACCTCGTGTATAAAAATCAATGCAGGGAGATTCAGGAATATGAGATTTGAAGAAGCTATTTGATGTGTGTGCATGTACACGCATGTGCACACGTACACATGTACCAACACCTGCTCTAGTTCTATGCTGAAAAGAAGATAAGACTGAATCATTTGTAGCTGTGTTCTGATCACTCTGCCAATGAGAGCTTTAATTTGCTCTTTTCCTAACAAGGGTACTTAGTCTTAGGTGGTTTTTCCTTGATTTTTGATCATGACTCTAATACAATGACAATCCGATTAAAATAGGGAAAGGAATATTGTGACAACTACAATTCATATGTTCTCCTAGTTTCCTGAACCACCACTCCGGGTAGAGTATTTACTCAATAAATATGTGTTAAATAAATATTTATGTATATGCAATATTCTCCTGACATTTACTCAACAGAAAAGAGGTTTTAAAATATAAGGCCATAAGTAGAGTTCAGTTATAGGAAAAATAGGCATAGAAATGAAGAGGACTATACAACTGCACATAATCAGGCAATGTTAACTCAGGGTAATCCCTCTCTCAACAGCAATAATTTTCTGTCTGTGATAATAACTCAACATCTGTCATTAAAACTCAAAGGAAAAGAATGCACAACCCCAAAGCTGCAGTCTGCGTCTCTTACAGTAGAGCTTCTTAAGACTAATTTGTTATTTATATTTTCAGTTGTTATTTAAATAAATATGGTAAATCTGACACTGCTCACCTAACTGACATAATTGGTGTTCATGTTAGGTTTCATGCTGCTTATATGTGTAAACTTTATGATCTAATCTAATCTCCTGTATCTGGACTTTCTTTTTGATGCAGTTACATCAGTTTTTTGACAGCTTTGTCATTTTCCCAGCTACTGCCAGCCCAATGCCCTAGCTCATGCTGTCATAGTCTCATTTTAAAGTTATTGTTTGAGCTCTAACCTTCCTATTCCTCTGGTACAAGGGACTATAAACAACCTATCCTGCCCCTATTCCCACGATCTTATGGAGCCCCCAGGCAGTGAAGGCAGCTGCCTACAGCACTGACATTCAAGGAGGGGTAAAACAACAGAGTAGTAACAGAGCTATTATAGAGAGGCAGGAAAAATCCACCCATACATTTAGAATGTGCTTTTTTTCTTGTACTAGTTCTCCTAACTCTGGTATTGTCACCCTCCCTTGCTTCTCTAGTCACTCTCTCAGAGGGCAGAAAGTGGAGGGGTTTACAAGAACCAAGTGAAATCTAGAACCAAGTGAAATCTAGTTCTTCCCTGTATTTGATGCCTTTTCATTTAACAAACTCCTTTCTAATAACATACTCAATTAATTAGAGCTGTAAAGGAAAGAGTGTCCATGAAGTAGGTTTCTATAGCTACCTATTTTTAACACTTTATTTTGGCTAGCGTTACTATGCATCTGACTCAGAAAAATGAAGATCAAATTGTTCATCATCATCTGAACATAACTCGAATGGCATAAAGGTCATGTTCTGAAACAGTTAAAGCAATGTGTGCGCCAGTCCAAACCTTCAATTGCAAACCTGAACCAGCTGCTGAAGGCAAATCTTTAAAGGTCAAAATAATTGTGAAAGGTACACACAATATTGAACTTTTCAGATAATGTCTCACTAAATGGGTAGTGAGGAATGACAAACAAATGGATGACTTGTCCATGGTCCTGTGTCCCAATTCAGGTAGCAGCTGAGGCATTCAATAGATAGGGTACTTTTGGAAGCTGACCCCAATTCTGCCTGATCCCAAATACTTAAATGGGATCATGGCAATATTTTGTTGCATCTGTGGACTCAGCTATCTAAAGATAATGATAATCAAGCCTACTGCCCATTCCACAAAACCAAGTCTCATTTGTCAAAGCACTAATTAGTTCACTGAAGATATAGTTATTAATGCTTCTGAGAAGTTCCTGATATTCTAGTCACTTTTGATGATCCTTATTCAATACAACTTTAAACACAATGTTCCAATGTGATTAATTATTCAGAAAGACAGACGGAAGTAGAAAGGGAGAGAGGGGAAATTTTGAACTTTGGCTTCTTCACAATTTGAATGCAGATTTATACATAGATCAAAATTGGTCATTTCTTTTTTAAAAAAAAATTAAAATTTAATTAAAAGTTGAAAACTTTATTGAGCAGAATAACCATTGTAACCATGCCTCTCTTTCTCTCAGAAGCATCAGAAATGCTGTATTGACTGAAATGTTTCACTCTATCAAGGATATAATGAACTGGAATCTTCATTGCTTTTTAGTTAAGTAACCAAAGTCCATCAAGAACCACAAACCAAAAAAATGTCCTTTTAAATCTTTTAAGATTTTGCTGTATGAAAGACAACAAAGCACAATAAGAACAGCAGCAACTAAGAGTGTGTTGCACCATCAGGAAAAGTGTTAATGTATGTGCAGAATGAGATCTAAAGTGGCATCAGCTGAGTCTACTTATCATTCCACTCAAAATATGGACCTTTATTGCTATTTGAAGATAATTTTTGTTCAGCTTTAGTTGTAGCTTTGCTCAGCTTTGTAAGACACTCAAGCAATTAGAGCTAAATTTTATACGAAATGTTCTTGCTTCCCTTGTAAATACGCTGCTATTTGTATACGCACTTATCTCCTATTCTCTTGATAATCCCAGTGAGTACATATCTGCATATTTTCATACTTAGACAATTGTGTGAACCTGCATCATGACTGAATTTTCTTAAGTTGAAGGAACTCGCTTTTAAAAGGGCAGACTATGAATATCAAGTGCTCAACTGGAATCATTATTTTTATTAGCTCTCTAGTCGGGATTCTCCTCTTTTCTGTCTTCTAATCTAAGGTTTAAAAATTCTGAAGCAATTATTGCTGATTTAGGGGCTATCAGCCTGGTATATTACTCATAATTTCATTGTGGATTACCAGGAAAGGTTTGATGCTATGTGTAAATGTTTATGTAAGTAACAGTTATACAGAGGTAACTTCCTCATCTGCAAATTTTTCATCTGTCTGAAAAGAAGAACTTTGCAAGTTCTGGACACTACAAACACTGATTCAGGAGCCGGGTAAGCACCTTGTACTTGATGAATTAAGATGGTTTTCATCATCTAGCATCTAAGACACTCTTCTGAAGGACCCAGCAAAAAACTTTTCCAATATATAAATGCAACAGAATGAGACCATGTAAAGAGTGGTTAGCAATCTCGATGCACCACTGTAAGGTAACCCATGGTGGATTTCAAGAGCATCTTCATTGTGTTTACAGCTAACTGGTTTACTGAGTTACTCAGAACATTACAAATGATAAACACTCTATTAAATAGTCTTAGGTGACATATTCTGTTACTTAAACATATACGTTTAGAAGGGATCATGACATAGTTTCTAAGGAATATTTTCTAACAACCAATTTTTTCAGTGTTGTCAAAAATATGATGTATAGCTGATCCTATCTGTCTCAACTTTGGCTAAGAAACTGTAGCTTTAGACTTAAATATTTTTAGTTTACATGATGACAAAGTAGGCAGACTTATGTTACAGTGGAAATTGTTAATGTCTGTGAATATGTTGTGATACAGTTTAGTATTAAATTCTGCATGAGTTTTGTGAAATACTTGAGTCAATGTCTTAGTTTTGATTTTCTTTTCCACATAAAGTCCAATGTCTTTGCTCTTCTAAATAAGTTTCCACTCATTTTTGTAACCAAATGTTTCAGTTATGTAAATATACTACATTTTCATAATTCTAATGGCATTAACATCACTTCTAGTGAGAATTAATTTCAGAAGGCAATTTGAAAGGGATTGTTTTCCTCTAAACAATTATTTTTCAAAAATAGTGAAATAAACTTATTGTGAGAATTTCTTTGGTTGCCTGAGGATGGCAATTAAGTCAATATGAGCCACATGAGGAAAAAAAAAAGTTTCTAATTCTCAAGGATAATGGCCTGAAAGTCTGGAGAGAGACTTTTTTCCTCTTAGCATGCAATTATATCCATAATAGTTTTGGAACAGTAGGTTTGAAAAGCTTTTAAAGAGCTGGCCCAGAACTTTAATAATTATAAATGCTGATTTTTCATTCAGTCTTAGAAGAAAAGCAAATTCCAAAGATTTGGAAGAAAAACAATGCTGTGCCAATATTTAGAAAGTGTAAATACAAATTTTCCTCCTAGTGAAATGTCTGTCAGTCTGATTTCGCTCCCAAAAAGCATAACTGAACAGCTCAAGCTGGACTCAGTTAATGAAGAAGGTCATCATTTTAATCAACATGGTTCATAAAAAAAAAAAAAAAAAAAAAAAAAGGAAAATTACAAGTTTTGATGATACCGGTAGATGGCAATGTAATATGTTTCATTTTCCATAAGACATTATAATAAACTAAATTAGACTACAAAATAGGCACTGCAAACGTGATATTCATTAGACTTGATGGACTTTCTGTTATATTTTGAGGTTTGTCAATTGGTAACTGTTTCTGGAAGAGTGTGTGTCTAACAATCTTCTGCAGGGAGTGGATCTTGATCTTTATGAAATTAACACTTTTATCTGTGAATTGGTAGAAAACATTTAACCATTACTAATAAACTATGCAAGTGAACTCAATGGTGCAATGAATCAGCAATTAAGAGTGAGCTAGATTGTCTCTGAAAGCTGCAAGCAAGCTTAAAACATACATTTAATGGGGTCAAGTGCATGTTTACCTACCTGACAATAAAGCAAATAATCCATACTTGCAGACGTGGCAATTCTATTAAATTATCCAGGGTTTATGGAGGATAATCAAATAAACAGGAGTTTTCAGAACAGTGCTGTCACCAGCAGGGCTCACACATTCTGTTAGAGCAATTGAGAACTGTGAGTTTACCCTTACTGTGAGCGCATGTGAGTACAGCCATGAGAAACAACTAGGAGAGACTATAACAATAAATAATGAGAAAAGGAGTATGAAAAAGATATGAATATATTAGACTTGTCCTGAAAAGTAAAAAACAAACCCAGACTAAACCAAGAGAAACTGGATCACAGCTGGCACATTGAGACACACAGCCCATGGACCAGAGAGGACCCCAACACCAACATTCATGAAACACCTCAGTCACCTCCTCTTCTTTCCCCAATGTCCTACCAGGATGAGGTGGGCTCCATTGGAAGGCTGTGTCCAGCCAGGCAAGAGCCCAACAACATGGCAACCTAGAGGGTGAGCCAGGACCAGAGGAACAGCTGTTGCAGCTGGCTGGATGGCCTCTGGTGTTGCATGGACAAAAGATGCATTGCTCTCCCCTTGCTAAACTTTCTCCTTCTGCAGATTTGTTTGTTTTCAAGAAAAGTCAAGGGCATTTTCTGAAGCTGTGTTTTACAGAAATCTGTTTCTGAAACTATTTCAATTGTATTTTTCACATGCAGTCCACAGTATGTTAAAGATAACACTTTTTGATTAATTTCCAACAAAAGGGGATAAAACTATAAAGGTTATAATACCTCTGTATTTATCAGTGATGTAGTTGCAATACAGTCACTGTGCTCAGTTTCTGGCAGTTGCAGTGCAAAGAGAGAATATTGCTACATTGGTGAAAACTTATTATCACAAAGTAAAATTACCTATAGCCATTTGATAATAATGCCTTATAAATATTTTGGCAATAAACATTTTAACAGCACAACAAAGTATAGCAAAGCTTGGTGACTTGGTGAAGAAGCTAGAGAAATTCACAAATATGAAAATAGAAGGAATAAAAAAAATCTCTGAGCAGTTGTAATCTATTGCTCATCACTGGAAATGTTCAAATCATGATCATTTCTGCATAAAAGACATGTTTTTATTAAAACTGTACTAGCTACAGTATATATATTGGATTTCATCTTATGGAAGTCAACAAGACTTTCAAAGTATATCAACTAGTACTGATCAGGGTCTGTTTAGAAAGTATATTGTGTTACAGAAGGAAGGATGGAATCAAATAAGTAATGTATTTCTTCTAATTCACATATTACATGTTTGTAGCCTAGCTTATGTCCTCCTGTCTACAGCTGTGTGATAGTGCCTTGTGCTTGCACAGTACTTGACAGTGAAAACACTGATGTTTGCCCCATTTAGACCCACTAAACACTCCTCTGAATGTAGTAGGTGACTGTTCTGTCTGATCTGTTGAATGACTCATTTGGCACAATGTATTGACACAAGCTGCATTGATAAACCATCCACTTGCATAATAATCATTATTCTGAAGTAATAGAGGCCAATTCACTAATTCATATCTTTATAAATATATAAGAAATATATCTTTATTTAAAATATACTTGGAAATTATTCTTATCATTCCAGGTCACACCAGTTTAGAAGACTAAATTCTATTTTCAAAAGTTTTTTACACTCTAATCCTCAAAGGAATTTAAGCCTCTAGCAGACATTCAAATGACAGGAATGTGATGGGGTAATTATCACTAGTCGGTAAATGAATTACCGTAGATCACTGTTGAAAACAGGACCTGGACATCTGAATCACTTCGGCAACACCAAGTATAGAGAAACTGTGATATTAAATTCTGTGCTGCGGAAGTCTGAAGACGGCGAATTGCACCAGGTGCCAAAATGTACAGAGTTGGATTCTTTTATGAATTTAAGTGGGCTGATGGTTTTTCGCTTATCACCAGTGCAACACCCGCTTCTTTCCATTCCACCTTAGAAGCATGTCAGCCTTCTCAAACTGAGCCAATCTTCACCTTCTTAGTTGTGCATGACACTACAGAATCCTCTAGAAAATTTTTATTTCCACTGTTTTATTTTTTATTTCAAGGACAAGCATACAATCTCTCTTTGTAAAAGCATTAATATTTCCTGATCAAATCATCCTTACCCCAAACATAAGTAAATACAAATGGAAGATTAACCTGAATAAAATGTTCGGGTAAGTTAGTTAGCTCATGTTTTACCTTTAATCTTTAGGTTATATGCGATTGATTTATTTTGCTGAAATCATGGCAAAACACCCAATCATACTATAAGGAAAATATAATCAATCACAATAGAAAATAGCACATCACTTAGGAACTAACATCCAACTGTGCCTTGCAGTGGAAGATTGATGCAAAAAGCAATGCCAAACGACATGTAAGAGAAAAGAAAACACATCTTGCTCTTATTTTCCATCAAGAATATTTGGTTAAGCAGAGAAAAGCTTGTAGGTGTCCATGTCATGAAAAATCTGTAACTCAGAGGACTTGATAATCTCAGTTTGAGTTTCCTTTGCTTTGAAAATTCCATGCCAGAAATATTAGGCAAAGTGAGTGAAGTTGTTCCACAAGAAGACCTTTTCAACAGAAAATTCAAATTGGAAATAGTTGCAGCATTTTGGTGCATTAGTGTTAATTTCAGCAAATTTATTTCTAGGGTAAAAAATAGCTGAAAACTTAGTAAGCTTGATGCCATTGTTCTTTTCTAAGCAAAGTATTTAAAATGTATTGCATAAAGGATATCTTTTTATCTATTTATAATTTTATTTTTAACAAATGTTTACCAAAGCTTGAAATGTTAGTAATGAAACTTTTTCTACTGGTTTTATTTATTGATCTATCAAATAAATCATTTTATATTGATCTCAAATTCTTTTTTCTGACTCTTCAGATCTAAACTAGAGTCAGAAATATTTCCTTTTCTTTTTCTTTTTTTTTTCTTTTAAATTACTCTATTTTGCAGACTTTTTTTTTTTAAGAAAGAAGCTTTTGTCTAAAAAAAGACAAAGAATTTGCCTACTCCCTCTTACAGAATGTAACTTCTTTCTTTTTCATTAATATAAACTTCATTCCTCTGTATTTATCCAAGTAGATGAAGCAATTTAGAATCCAGTTACTTGTAGCTGTTCCTGTGTCTTTAACTAGTATTTCCTGGTTGCATTAATTTTATTGTTTTTCACCACAAATCCAATAGTAGGTTTCTCAACATAATAAAAAATGTTTACATACATACTGTCTAACTCTTCAGTAACAGTAGATTGTCATTAATCTATTTGTCATATTGGAGAAAAATTTAGAACTTCAAAAACCTTGTGAACTTTATTTACTAAAACTTTAATAAATGTTTCAGGTCAACATTGCAAAGAAATACCTGTCTGATGTGATGCAGAACCATATATTTTACTTATCTGTAAGAAGCCAGAGTTCATAATCATCAAGTCTCCTATTGGACAGGTGTACACTGCAATATTCTTATTGCTTCCATCTAGGAATTAAGTAACTAACTTCTAAGTAAGTTGTTGGTCTTCTCAATCCTACTTCTGAATAACAAGAGAATATTTAAAAGGAAGAAATTCGCAAATGTATTTAGATTGCTTTTGACGGAACAAGTCAATCTTAAGAGAAGACTGATCTTTCATCAAGTGAAAAGTAAATTTGTTCTGAAATGTCTTCTTTCACAGAAACAAAATTAATGTCTGCTGACTAAAAAGTTTTGTTTCAGATAAACTTATTTCTTTTTCCCATCATACATAATGTCATTACAACAATCTTTTCTATTGCATTGGTAAAATCTCAATAGTAAATTGATAATTTTCTATTCTGTTCTGCACAGCTATAAAAGAATGTGTGATCAGCCTTTGTACTGAATTGATCAGAAATTCATAAATAGTTAGATTTTAATTAGTTCTTTCAACAGTCTATTTCTGAAATTTGTTACAGATAATCAGTCACTATACTAATGTAGCCCAGCAATAATTAACATTCAGCTTTCTGGCACTAACCACCGGAACCATGGCTCACTTCCTAGCATTTAGGGCAGCCCTTGGAAATAATGTGATAAAGCACTCAAGAGCGTTCAACCAATTAGCATGCTTGGATGAGTGAGCTTTCCAAGCCATCTGATTTTAAAAGTGGGTGCCTCATGCTGTGGAATATTGTCTCTGCTGAATTTCCGAAAGGCAGTTCCATTAAATCATGGGGATAGGGAGGAAAACTGTAATCAGAATGTATTAACTCGAAATAAAATTCTGCTGGTCACACAAAGAAAACAGATGTTATTGGGGAAAATAAAATGCCTGGGAGAAAATGGTCTGGTTGTAGATCTAATTTTTTCTTTCCATTATAAATGTCAGATTTGCATTATGCTAACAAACATGTTACTGTGGTTATGATACAATCAGCATTAACCTTTCAGAATGTTTTGTGGAATCAAGAATTTTTTTTAAGTTTTGGTTTTTTTTATTTCTTAATTTATACAGTAACACGGCATTACCTTTGTGCAGTGGATAGAATGAGGGTTACACTCTATCTTGTTTTGCTTGCAGTTTAAGAAATCCAGAAGTCTCTGAATATCATGTTCTTCTGAAAATGTATCATTAAAGATTCACATTTCACTAAAAAAACAACCCATAAGTTCTAGGAAAAAAAATTCAACATGTTCACAAGGCTTAAACATAGCTGGAAAATCCTGTTGGTTAATACATACCATTAAATAAAGAAATAAAGTGATATTTTGTGTGTCTCAGAAAAAGGCATTAATTAAATAAATTAAATATGCATACAGAACTTTAAAAAAAAAAAATTTGTTACTCAAAGTCATGTTGTTAAGCTGAACCTGCAAGTGATGACTTGTTTATTCTCAGGCAGATTTTATCTAATGTGAATAAGTATCTGATTTATATATTTGCTTATTTTTAAGCAGTGACTGTGTTGGCACAAAATTGGCACAGTAAGACACTTCACTATTCTACCCAGTTTATAACCTAGTAATCACATAGCACTCACTAGAAAAATCTCAATAAAAATGTAAATTTAGATTTTTTTTCAAAGGTACTTGAAAGTCACAAAATCACACAATCATATAATGGTAGGGGTTGAAAGGGACCTCTGGAGATTATCGAGTCCAACCCCCCTGCCAGAGCAGGATCACCTAGGGCAGGCCACACAGGTACAGACCTAGGCGGTTCTTGAAAGTCTCCAGAGGAGATTCCACAACCTCACTGGGCAGCCTGTTCCAGTGCTCTCTCACTCTCACAGTAAAGTTTTTCCTCATGTTGAGGTGGAAATTCCTGTGTTCCAATTTGTGACCATTACCTCTCACCCTATCACAGGGCACAGATGAAAAGAAATTGGCCTCTTCTACTTGACACCCACCTTTCAGATACTTATAAACCTTAAGATCCCCTTTCAGTCTTCTCTTTTCCAGGCTAAACATCCCCAGGTCTCTCAGCCTTTCCTCATAAGAGAGATGTTCCAGTCCCTTAATTATCTTTGTAGCTCTCTGTTGGATTCTAGTATTTCACTGTCTCTCTTGAACTGGGGAGCCTAGAACTGAACACAATACTCTAGATGTGGTCTCACTAGTGCAGAGTAGAGGGGGAGGAGAACCTCCCTCAAACTGCTGGCCACACTCTTAATGCACCCCAGGATACCATTGGCCGTCCTGGCCAAAAGGGCACATTGCTGTTCCATGGATAACTTATTGTTCACCAGGACACCAAGGTCTTTCTCCATGGAGCTGCTTTCCAGTGGGTCTACCCCTAACCTGTACTGGTGCATGGTGTTGTTCCTCCCCAGGTGTAGGATGGATAAGAACAGTTGTGACTTCAGTGTTTTCTTTACCAAAAAAACCCCCAAAATCTAGGAAAAATATGTGAACCTGTG
>WTSP01005733.1:0-14742 GCA_025331215.1 Actenoides lindsayi | reverse complement strand
ATTATTATTATTATTATTTTATTATTATTATGGAGAGGGTGGCGTTAGCATATTGGGGGTTTGTTTTTCCTTAATAATCCTGTGTTTTTTTTCTCTTTTGCACATTTTAAACTTTACAGACACAGGTGGTCCTCTCATATATGTAAAATTAAACATACGAAATAACCTACTTGCACAAAATAAAGCATATTCATAACTGTTTGCAGAATCATGGCTTCAGTGTGCACATCATAAATCCAGAGAGAACTTGCCCATGGTTCCCACTGGGCAGCCCTACAAGGTGGCACATAAGGAGCCATCAGACACTCCCCTTTCTTGCTTTTTAGGAGTGATCCACATCCCAAGGCACATACATTCTAGTAAAAGAGAAAAGCAGGCACTTCTTCCTGTGCTTCTGTTTCTCAAATTGAAACTGGGGAATGCATACAGTGGGACAAGTAAATTATGCCAAGTCACAGCGGTTATTTGCATTGTGGACATCAGGGTGCAAGACAGTACTGGATGGTGAATCTCAGAATGAAATACTCTCCTTTTCTTGGGGTACTCAGCAGAAAATGAGTATCTAATTAGTAATTTGCCTTGGTGTTGTACAGCCAGTGTGACTATCCTTGGATTTGTCATTTCATTCAGTTGGAAGCAATTAGGCTAAAATAAAGTGCAGAAAGGCCTGATGTATTTTTTTTTCCCTAATCCATTTGAAACCCTTGAGTTCTTACACAGAGCCTGTTGGCACATCTGAATGCCTTTGTCTGATTAGCTCTGGGGGCATCCTGTTACTGGGGTTCAAAGAGACATCATATGATGGAAGCAAGCTGTGTCCTTATTGAGCTTTGTATTTGTTGAGGATTGAGGAGTAAATGCCTGTGAAGATGAAGTACCAGGATGCTCATCACCTTTTACTGAGCATATATCCATGTTTCACCAAGCCTTCGTAAGTACTTGGTATAGAAACAACTCTGTTTATTGGAGGTGCTTGTTCCCCAAGCTCCTGGGACTGTGCCCAATTGCAATCACAGCAGTATTATTGCAGTTCCTTCCTGTCCCTTTGATGTAGCATTTGCTTTTTAAATTCCTGCTGCTTTCACTCATTTTTTCTCAGTCTGCTTTTTGGCTTGATTTCTGAAGGTACTGGGGCTCTTTCAGGGACGAGGCTTTAATAGGGAGCACGTGTTTCTCCCACCTCACTGTTTTGCTAATTCATAGTGTCAAAGCCTGTTCCATTTACTAACACTAGCAACCCCTATAAGCACAGCAATGAATACATCAAATACAGCATCCACTATATAATGCTTAGAAGAAGTCAGCTTTAATAACCAAGAAACTGAACCCTGTTTATTTCCCAGCCTCTCTCCTTACTCCTTCAAATTACTACAAGGAGTTTCAGGAATCCAGGGCCCTGAAGGAGGCAAATGGTGCCTTGCAGGATGAAGCTATTAAATGTCAAATACCGTGCATCAAATAGTGTAATAACATAACTATTAGCACTGAAGGAACTCTAGTGTATTCACTTCCATGGTCCAAGATGCAGATGGCAAACCTGACATCAATGCTGAACCTAAATGAGTTATAAAACATTTTGAGCTAGATTGTCTAAGGGGCTCTATGTAATCACAAACCTTGGGTTTACAATTTTTTGTTATAAAGTTGGCAGAGGTCCTATAGCTGCACACAGGATTTTTAAGGTCGTTACTATGTCAAAGTGCAATTTGTGTTTCTCTTTGTATATGGAAAGAGGATGAGGATATAAAATCCAAACTGAAACAAGGTGGCACTGAATTTACTATACTTTTTTTTTCCCTAAAGTTAGTGTCGCTAAAATCTAGCAGAACACAAACTCCAGATATGCTTGGAGGCACTTATTTTGCCTTACACAACTCCTTTAAACCATCATTTCCTGTCACAAAAACAACATATGAGAGCTCAGGATTTCACAAACAAATTGAAATTTACTGCAAATAGTGGGATTGCAGGAAAATAGTAAATGTTGTGATTTAATGGACTGAGCACACCTATTGAACTTAGAAGCATTACCTCTGCATTCTTGGGTAGGCAACTTACTTTTGTGTTTGTAAAATGGAGACAGCATTCATTTCCTTACAACACATCCTATGAAGAATTAAGGTCACAGTTCTAGTCCAATGAAGTCTAATAGGAGGAAGATCCAAGTTCACTGTTGGAAATGTCGGACAAATTTTGTCCTCAGTTAGACCCTATGGACTTCTGTGGGAGTAAGAGGGTGACACGAGAAGCAGAATTACTCTGTTGTCCTTTCCTGTTCATGCCATGCCAATCATCACAGCATCTGAGCACTTTCCCAAATTAAGACTAAACAAAGAAGACTAATGTCTGTCATGTGAAATTTCCTCTCTGTTCCTCCCCTACAGAGAAAAGTAATGTGAATACTGTGTAGGAGGGATGCTGTGATATTCACATAAACAAAAAAGGTAAATGCATATTAAAAAAAAAAAAAAAAAAAAAAAAAAGCAGACATGCTTCTTTACTGCTATTGGGAAAGAAAAGGTTGAATGAATGAGCTTTATAATTGAACTGGAAAGGCTTCCAGTTTGTTGACATACTGTTCTTTGAAACGGATTTTCAAACCCCAGACCCAGTTTTAATTCACTGTATATTTTCAGTAATCAACACTGGGGTCAAGATGAGGGAAGGCTAACAATGCAGACTTATCAGTTAAAAGCATCACTATTATTCACTAAAAAGAAAAAAAAAAAAAGAAGAATGTGAAGGACTTCTAATACTCTGAATTATTTCCTACAATTTACAGTTATATTGTTTATTTTTTTTTTTTAGTAAAGGACAAACAATGATCAGTAATTATTGGGGAAACTGGGGAAACTCCGGAGCATCAGATCATTTTGGGAAGCATCAACAGCAATGCGGATACAGTTCTCAGCAGTTGTATTCAGCAGTTGTATTTCTACCCATCCATCCCAATACTTAGATTTACACATCCTCAGGTCCAAATCTTATGCTGACATTAATTACTGTGCCTGCTGTGATTTCAATGTCCCTGTCAATCCATTAGTTGACATGATGCTTGCATAAACAGGTAGGTTTGCAGACTTGCAGAAATTTTGTAGATGAAAGGACTAACATCACACAATAAGAAGAAGACAATACAGAGTCCAGAAAGACATACTCCCGGCCAATGCACATTACCACATCAGACATGTATATAATCTCACTGATGAACTAACAAATCTCTACCAAGAATGCTGGGAGATGTAAATAGGATCTAGGCTAACACCTAATTATACTGAAAGGGCATTGTCTTTGCCAGTGAGAAAGCAGGGATGCTACACAGTTCCTGAAGCGAAATAAGGTAGCACTTTCCCCAGTTGTATGCTCTGTGCTCTGGCTGGTTTCAGTAACCACACTAACTACTGAGCTGGTAAGTGCTGAGTATCCCAACTTCAATAATCACAGCTCTTTCTCCGATAAAACAAGCGTGGACATCCACAGCCATATGTCCTAATGGTCTGTGTTAGTAGCTCTTTTACACAGAAGTGTTAAGCTTTCTGCCAGCAGCAAAGCTGAATCCTCAGCTTCATGATCCTTTTGAGGGGAAGTACAACATAAAAATGTTCAAGGAACAGAATGTATTTATTTGGAAATGTGGTTAAGAAATTGCTCGGGTTTATGAAGTTTAAACCATTTTACACATTTTCCTCTGATTTTTTTCTCTCCCTTTTTTCCTTCTCATCAGCAAAATTCTCTCACTCCTACAATTGCATTTGTTATGTGTTGGTCATGTTGCTATTCTCGTAGATTGGATGTTCTCAAGCCATCCCTTTTTATTTGTTTTTATTATTATATTTTTATTCCAACACAATAATTCTACAGCAAAATCCAGGGGTTCTTTGAGGGGGTTAGGAATGAAATACTTAATTCACTTAATAGTAAAATTATCTGGTGTCACTGTTTTACTTTCCATACATATTTTGTAAATGAATCATATCCAATAGCCTTTGGTTTCACTGTCAGGCTTTTCTGATATTCTCCTACATTTGGACTTACCTTTGGCTCACAGCAAATTGACAGATGGGGCAAGGGCTTAACAGCTTCAGTAATTAAAAACTTCCCTGTCATTTTCTGTATGCACAGGCAGATTACCTGGTGCTGCAGAGATTCTTAAAAGCAATACCCTTTCTACTGGCATCACCAGATAAGTCAGACACATTTCCTTGTATTAAGTTCCAAAATAGTATGTGGTCTAACAGCCTTTAAAAGATGATTTCAAAGACAACAGTTGCTGACAAGGTCAAGCCTGGTTATAGCTGCAGAGAGGGGTTTATCAATAATCAGAAGAGGTCTGGAAAGCAGCTCAGCTTCTAATGTGAGTAGATGTCAGGCACAAAACCAGACTGAGAAAGCGGCTTGCCCAATCCTAAGGAACTGAACTTCATCTTCATCTACTCGGTTGTTAAGCAGAACTGAATTTGGTGAGTGACTTCCAGATGGAGTTTGTATAACAGAAAATACAACTTTATCCAATATCTGAATTTATACAGGGCTATTAAAAGAATAGCCTGGTTGGTTGTTTGAGTCTTTTTTTTTTAATAAAAATATTTTCCCAGAAAGCCCACAGCACCAAAGGCATTGTGTATCTGTGCATGCATGTTCAATACCATGTGTATTATTTTCTCCTATGGCCAGTGATTATGTATGCCTCTTAGAGGCTGCTTCTGTGTGTAACACTATGACAAACAGAGCAGAAATTATTTTCTAAATACACAGGCAATGTTTATAGTCCTCTTTTCTTACTATTGGCAACATCACAAATCCACTACTAAGAGAGAAAAGGTTTTATTATTTGTTGGGTTTTGTTTGCTTGTTTTTTAAAAATGGTTGTACATCAAAGGTCCCTTTCTTGGGTTATGTCCTGGATTTATACAAAAAAAGAAATGTTTTCATATTTATGCCCACAAGATTTAAAATGTCCTGTGAAACCTATCGTGATCTAAAATTAACATAGCACTACTGCTTAATCAATTCTATTCAGTTTTCAGTGGGTTTTGGGTTTTTTTTTAAATTTATGTGTTAGAATTCAGCTCAAACTGCAACCATTATTTTTCTAAAATCTGAGTTAGAGCAACCACCTTAAGATGTTTCTAGAAGAATGGCTTTTCAGAAACTCATGAGCAGAACACTCCTCTTCCCTTCTAGCTCTTTAAAAATGAGAGGCTTAGGGATGTCTCAAGTTGTTGAGCCAAAATAAGGAGTCATTTCTGAAAAGTTAATTCTTTTTAATGTTGGCAACCTTTTCTACCTGCCTCTGACAACACACCAGCCATGAGAACTGCCCGAGTCTTGTAAATAACAGTTGGTCAGTGTAAAAGAGGCCTTACATTTTAAAGTGCTTTGATGTTATTTCATTTTATGCCCTTTGATTTGATTGATAAAGTAGTGTTTAGGACTTCTTTGTGGTACTCCTTAGCGCGACTAAATTTCCAGATGCTTTTCCTCCACTATAGCTCTGATTATAACTCGGGAACAAGCCTTTCTCGTTAAAGGGTGCCATTTTTAAACATTTATTTTTCATGCTAAGTTTGCTGCTCAGGTTCTGGTCTGTTGCCTTCTGGATTGTGACAGGCATTGAAATACTCTTAAAAACAATGATATCATTCTTCTCAAAAAGACTGTTTTCTCTTGTTTGTTGTGTCTAATGTATTCTACTCGGCAATATCAGCTATGTGTCATTTATTGAACTATTAGGCTTCAGACAGGTTTAGAAAACAAGTAGTTGATCTTAAAAAGTTGGATTTTTACATACGCATTGTTGTCCACAGCATGTTTATAAAATGCTGTCTTTCTTAGTTTTGAGATAAACTAGAGTTGACAAGATTTTGGGTTTCATGGAGAGGATGAAGAAGAAAATTGGTGGGCAGATACAAATTTCTTAGCGATTCTCAATTATCTTTTACTATGAAAGAAACATTCACACCTAATGTACCACACTACCATTCTGGATTGCATTAAATTAATTTTCAGGATTTACAGCAATATGCCCTAGATTAGATTCTATCCAACAGTTTCAAAAGGGAGAGAGGGTTTTGGCTGATTTCATTTTAGGAACCCACAGTGATTCTTCCTGAACAAAGACTGTGAGTTCATTCATATTTCTCTGCACAATATTATTGTAGTCATGTTTATGGAGTAGATCCATCAAACTGTACAATACTAAATACTGACACAACAGCAAGTTCTTTCCTTTTTTTCATAGTGCTGTAGGCATATGCATTAGAAAATAAAGATGGAGCCTTGCTTAAGAGAAATGACATGTTAATACAAAACAAGATCAACAGAAAAAATAAATACAGGACATTTTTGGAGGAAGGGAGTCTAAAAATTAAATAATGAGCTTGTGTGGCTGTCTGGGTATAACTTTGGAATTGCTTTATCATGTTTAAATAAACATGGGCTAGTCTGAAAGTCTTTAAATTACTAAAGACTAATCCAGGAGTCTACTTAGGGAAGTGAGTTTTGACAGATACATAATAACCATACATGAATAGTAACTGCATGCAGCCTGTTAGCTTCCAGTCACGTGCTCAGCTCATTAATTCATGCGGCCTAGTTGAGTGGCAAATTTACAGGTCTTCTTATAATTTGGATTGATGTCATAATTATGCTATACTCCAGTGTAAATGCTTTCAGTTGTGCAAGTAAGTCACTAAATGAACTTTAAGTCTAGGACATTAAATAGTCCTTTAAAAAAAAGAATAATGAAGACTAAAAACAATAGGAGCCAACCACCATGACACTCTGCTCAGTGCTGTTATAGTTGTCACTGCTTGGAAGAAGCCCCTGAATGTGGCTGCTGTTACACCTTTGCTTCAGGAATTTAGTTACATTTAAAATGATACACAGCTGAAATAATGGACCACTACCTTCTCTTGTTAGTTAGAGTGCAGTTTCCAGTCTTCTGAAAGGAGTCATAAAGTCAGAGGTCAGTAGGAATCCAAGAGTAATAACAGAAACAAAAAACTAAGCAAGTCCAAATGGAGCCATAAAAAAGCCATTTTGCACAAACCAGAATATTTTCAAATTAGTGGTTTGCAGATTGCTGAACCTACATCCATTACCCTATTTTTCACCTGCTGCAAATCTCTCAAAGCATCAGTAGTGCTGTTGGACTGAACTTGACACAGCTTACAATGGTGATGCTGGGACAAGAGATCATGGTATATGTTACTGCTTCTTGTCTTGGGGTTGCCTCACAAAATGAAAAAGGAAATAGAACATATCCTACTAACATATGCAACTGAGGTAAGAAACTAAATGGGGAAAAAGTAAGCTATAAGGGCATTCAGAACTTATGCTAATTTTGAGATGAATGTAACAGACTGCACATATACTGGGATGTTTTAAAAAAACTTAAGATGGTCTCTAATAGGAAAGGTCAAGAAGGTCCATACACTGATCAGCTGCATATATCGCTCACAGGTCAACATCATTCTATTGTTCTGTTAGAAGGACGTGGAGGTGAGAATCATCCTGATCTCTCAGCTTTTGGATCGAGTCATTTGTTTGAAGACTAAAGGCTATATTGATCATGAAGGAAAAGCTGACAGGAAACTGTCTTTTGATTTTCAGGAGAATATTTCAGAAGGACATTGCCACTAAGTCTCAATTTTCCTGCAGAAGACTTACATTGAAGCAAAATGGTAATTTTAGTGGAGCTTTCACAAAAGCTTGCTTTGCCCTGGCTTTACTGCCAGTTATTCTCAGTCCAACTGAAGAGAAGAAAAAGTGGGTGAGGAGGAACAACAATCAAAAAAAATAAAGGCCCAAGATTTTTTGGAGGACAACTGCTATGAACGAGACCATTTGTTCTGCTTTTTCAAAAAGCTCCAATCACTTTTGTCACACCTTAGTGACAAGCATTTTAAACACATTAAATTATCTGAAAGTATTTGTAGAAGATCTTACCAGTCAAAGAATGAAATTTATATTTCCATTCATTATTGGTTTGAAGAGGAACACCACAAAAGGATGTGCTACAAAATACTTGAGGCCCCATTCACAAGGACATGTTAGCATCATTTTCCTATTCTCTTGGTTACATCTGCTAGTGATTACTTACCTTAAGTCACCTTGTGTAGATTCTCTGTGCCTGTGCACCGCTTGTACCTCAAAAAGTTTCATCTTATACATTGCAAAGATGAAATAGCAAGTCCCAGCCAGAGAACAGTGTTGTCTATGTGCAAATACAAATATCGGTAGAAAGACCAGACACCCTCTAAAGAGGAGTGTGTTCGTGAATACTGAGTAATCTACTGTGTTGAATCATACCGTCAAATTATTTCTCCCCGTCTGAAGGGCTCTAAGTGCACAGGTAGAGCGCAGTGGCCTGGCATGGGAGAGGGAGTGCTCTGCCTCCATCTCTCGGTGAACAGGAGGAAGGGCAGCCATCTGAGACTTGTTCATCTGGATTCTTCATTGGTCTAAAAGCCAAATGAACAGATGCTTCAAGGGGGAGGATAGCTGTGCTATGATAAAAAAGGGAGCACAGATAGAAGTTCATTCATGTAAACTTTTCTCCCAGGGTGTTCTCTAGGAGGTGTCTAGTTTGCGATAAGGAATCTCTTCAAATTAATATTAGATGCTGATTTCTATCCATTATATTATAAGCCATATTATTCCAAAGCTGAATGACTTTGGGAGGATTTTTCAATATGCAGTGACAAAGAGGGAAACAAGGACAGATAAGTGCCTGTTCCAGGGGATATGGCCTTGACAGCTGAAGCCAACAAGGCAGCAGAAGAAGGACCAAAGCTGAATCCCTGTTGGTGGATTAAGGGGTGCAGCTGGAGGCGACAAGCACAGGACACTTCCCAGCTGCCTGGAACGGAGGCTACTGCACATGTCCGGGGACTGCAGGAACACAAAAACCTCTGGCACGAGAGCCAGTCAGGAAAGTTGCCTCTCTGATGCTGGTAGGCTCTTGGCTGAGCTAATAAACTCCTGCCAAACGTATCTGGGATGGATGAGAGGTGGAGTTGCAAAACCTGCCTCCTGGGATGCTGAGGAAAGGGAAGGTCTGACACAGATCAGACTGTCACTGCCTTGCCACCAGCTGCATAGCATAGACAGAAATATACAGAATCAGAACCACATGAATTTCAAATGCTGCAAGTTAAGCAACCTTTTAACAGATATCATTACTCTTTATTTTCATAACAGAAATCTCTGTTATGTCACTTCATGGGTTTTTTTTCCCTTGAAAAAGGTTCTTGTTGGTTCTCTCAGAAACTCCAGGTGGACACCTATGTGTGCTTCCAATGCCAAGCCTGGTTGCTGTAACAACTCTGGCAGAAGAATTACATGCATTTCAAAAACAACAATGAAAAGAAATGGCTTAATTTAATTACTAGACACAAAATTAATTTCTTCACATTACCCTGAACACATTGCCTGTACTTATAATATAGAACAGATATTACCCAAACTCTTCCATGAAATAAAATACCCAATTTTATTTCAGCACATCTACTTTGTTCTAAATTTGGGCACAATTCTCCATTTGAAATATTTGCTTGTTTTAAGAGGTGGGCTTGTGTCCACCCATATTCTCTGGTTCAAAATGCTTGGAAGTTTTCAGTCTAACCATACCATTTTGAATTTCTTCAATGTAAACTCTTATAGCCACTGTTGTGTTATGAGATCAAGGGGCTCTGGGGCTTTTTACCTACTATTATTTGTACTCCAACCTTTAGTTTCAGCTTAATTAAGATTTTCATGGAAACATGAAGTAGATAATCTAAGTAGCAACAGAATATATAAAGCACAAGTCTTTGTACTTTCATTTCACCTTCAGCAAACTGTATGATACTATAAACTGTATAAAACACAGTAAAAAATATAAACTACCATCTGAGAAAGCAATCAAGTAGGTGTTATACACCTTCTTAAGTATGGAATTATTAAGTCCCATTTACTGAGAGCAAGCATGTGTTTGAAAGCTTTCTTGATCAAATTTTAGAAGTATTACTTGCTTTTTACTGAGAGAAAACAAAGTTCTAGGGAAATGGTATTATAATATGTCCAATAACTTCTAACGGTAATCAGGGATGTCATCATTAATAAGAAACATGAAAAAGTTTGTAGAACATCAAGCTAAGTAAAAATTAGTATTTCATTGTTGAACCTTGATAATTTCATTATTAACTTATCAAGACTCATAATCTTGGATTTATCATTCACTAGAAGCAGCCATGTTCAAAACACATACTAGATACTTCTTGCCATCCAAATGTCATTTCTTATCAGATACTACTAGCCTTATAAAATTACCTAGCATCTACTGGTCCTTTCTGTTCACTTCCACTTAAGGACCAGAAATGTTTTGCTGCAGAGTGCTCAGATCACCTGGTTACTGAAGTGTATCTCCATCTCCCACATCTGTGCATGGAAACCTTTTAAAATCTATTCACTGTAGCTGCTAAAGAAGGGGGATAAAATGTATTTAGCTCTAGGAGTAGCGCTAAGAATCTTCGTCTAGTTTGTGATGGAAGAATAAATTTGGTGAAATAATACCAATTTATTACTGAGCTAGAATCAAGAGGGTAGCTCAAGCCCATAGGATGCTATCTCAGGCACCAGAGCTATAGTTCAGTCTGGTTTAGTGCCAGTGACATTTTTCTTCTCATTTGAGTCAACAGACTTTTGGGGTTTGGTGGCTGTTGGCACATAATACCAGCCTTTGAAATACTGATTGCTCAGCCAAAGTTAACAGAAACAGCTGCAAAACAAGATGTCATTATCTCTGGGTCTTGCTCTGAGTGAGCTACAAGTGCACTGCCATCTGCAAAGAGCAGTTCTTTAATAAGGGGACTTCTGAAGCCTTTGTTTCTGCATATAAACAAGCCAAATCATAAATGTCACTTGGGGAAATCTGAAACTGGACTCTCAGAGATAGACTCTGCATTTGTTCAATTTGTTGCTACTGCAAAAATAAATCTCTGTAACACTGAGATGCTGTAGCTCTAATCACATTTTGCAAGCCAACTTCCCATCAAAATAGCCAGCTAAAGATGATCTCTTCTTCAACTCATTCACTTTGAGCCAAAGAGAAAGAGTGAGGTTGGGGGTTTGGTGGTTGGGTTTTTTTTCATTTCACGGTTTTCTGCATAGCAGTATAAAAAGGTCTATTTCATTCTTTAACCTCTTCTTAATAGTGTCACATAGCATTACACAGACTTAAAAACAGCCATGGCTGTACAAGAACCATGTTATTGCATGGGCATAGCTAAGAAGATTCAAAGCAGTGTGTTGCATGAAGCAGAATGTAAATATATAGTCATCTATGTAACTGCAGCACATTTTTTTAACCCATTGCCTAGTTGATGCTACAAATATGTCTTTAAACTGTTGCAGTACAGTTAATAACAGAGGAAAAAAAATATATCTATAATGAGTGGCTCACTACATTTTAAAATTTTCATTTTGTATTACACTGAAGCAATGTTGGGGGCATAAAAAGATCAGGACTTTCTGATCAATCTAAAACTTTTGGCTATTGATTTGTTTTAATGATGGCCTTTGATTTTTTAAAGTTGAAAAATAGCAGAGACTGCTATTAACTGAAAGTAATCTTCAAGAGTTCCTGACTGTGACAAATTATAAATGTCTTCTATTTTACAGGTAATATATGAAGTTGACGGAAAATATTCAGTCAGCTAATAAGTATGTAGACTTAATACTGGAAAATAAGGAATCTTACTTTATGTCCATTAAAGTTAATAGGAATAGAGACATCAAAGATCACAAAATTGAAGTGAAATTATTTTAGTAGATGTATATGGACTCTTTGTATCAGAAAACCTTCTCACATACACAGTGTTCTAGATTTTCACAGGCCATTTTATAACGTATTGCTCCATCTATTTCTCTTTTCTTAGAAGTCAGTTAAAATTCATTAGAAAAAACAATCACAGCAGGTTTTAATAATAAAAAAAAAAAAGAAAACAACAACACACAACACAATCAAACAATATAAACACACAAAAAAACCAACACAATGAACATGTGGTGAAAAGGAAACTGTTCAGGTTAAGAAATGCAAAGAAACATGGAACAAGACACATGAACCATGGAGAAAGGATAGAAAGGCCTGGCAGAAAAAGTCATCGAATGCAACTGCAGGACTCTAAACTAGGCACAAGGAATAGTCGGTGGTCAGAAGAGAGCAGATGAGCCACTATTGTAAGGAAGTGGATTTATGAACAGGAGTTCAAGCTGCAACAAGGAATGGCTTCAGTGCAGACAACTAGGGTACATAGGAATGGCTGGGCTTCTTCAGAACTGTGGAAAACATTAACAGTCGTGAACAGTGAAAGTCTTTCATTCATTTAAACATTTTAAGCATTTTTAAATCTTTTGTTGTTGGTGGTGGTGGTATATGTCTAAAATTATTTTCTTTCATTCCTACTCATTACTCAGTCTCCCTTTTATGTTGAACATCTGCATATACTCTCTATGTACCTGCTAAATCTTTAGAAGATACTTGCATTGATTGGTTTCATAGCCTTGTCAGAGTGCAACTGTCTTCCTAATATTAAGAAGGTATTGATGGCTTACTGTCTTCAGTATGAAGTCAGTAAGCTCCAACATATGAGCTTAAAGTTAAACAAGTCCTAAGACTGTTTCCTAAACATGGAGGCTTTTCTGAATTGAGGCTTTAGAATAGAGCTAGCGCTCTTTAAAGCTGCAGAAAGATATCAGAGAACTATTTTAAGCATTGCAATTAACAAATAAAATAGCTGTTAATTTTTCATACACATTTTAATACTCTTTTGAGCACTATTTCTAAAGAAAGGGAATATAAGATGAATTTCTACAAAGACTTCCAAACTGCCATGCTTCATTTGGGAGTTACACCTATATCTTTATTTAGGTATGTAACTAAAAATGGCATGATTTTCTGAGAGCATAGCTCTATGTGTAGGTAGCATTTTTTATTAGGACACTTGAGATAGTTGGAAAAAACAATTTTTCAGACCCTCAACTCTTCTCCAAGTCTTAAACATAAGCCTAAACATAAAGCTAAATATCAGTTACTCTTAGTTTGGTAATTTTAAATTAACTGAACAATTCAAGAGAAGTCTGTTAATACACAAGGAGCAGAGGGGGTTGTTTGCCAGGGAAAAGGTGAGCAACTATAACACAAAGAGGACACAGACTGCAAAAATTTTGCTTGGAAAGAATGTGATATAAAATAGGTGATACGAACGTCTTCAGTTAGCCAATAACCTTTGGCATCAAGGAGATTTAAGACTTACAGTTCTTGGACTTCTCCACAAGGATCAAGATCAGAAGAAAATAGAAGTGATGGTTTCATGAGGTGTGACTTTCAGGGAGGTTAACACTAACTTTGGTTGTTACAGTTCAGAATTTGAAGCTTGTATCTCAGAGGTCAAAAAGTAGGCCATACAGCCATGACTGCTATTGCCATGTTGTTAAATTAGTTACGTTTTGAATACAGATTCCTGGGAGCTGAAATGGTTTTGCTGTGCCTATGCTCTTACAGCCCTCATGCAAGTTAGCCCTTCTTGGATTGCTTCCAATCCTTTTAATTTCTGCCCAACTAATATACATGTAGTTTTGGCTTCATTTTTTTCTAGCACTCCACTTTGAGATCTAGATTGGATACACAGACGTCTAGACCAGTTTTGTGAAGAGAATTAATATGGATTGTTGGCAAGGCATGGTACCACCTTAATCCAGCCTTTTGCCTCTTTGTACCATCTTGCCAAATCATTTTGCTGGACTGGTAAATGCAGCAATGTGTTCTCTCTTGAGATGTTAACATTTCTGGATTCATGGCATGATTTGACAGGATCCAGATGTCAATTATGTATTTTTTCAGTGTTGTTACCTTAAGGGGTATCAGGCTCCAGATTTGTAAGGTGCATTAGGGAAGCTAAACAATGTTCTCTCTTGAGCCAAAATTTGGAAACTGGAGTTCAGAAAGGTGGGGCAAACTAACTGGCAAGATCTGTCACGTTTCAGAATTGAGAGCCAGATTTTCAGAACAGCATGATCTTTATTGTAATGTTTGCAACAGACAGATCCACGTTGGTTCTTTATTTAGGCATCGCTCTTCAGATGTCCGACATCAAGAAGTTACTCAGCCACCAAATCCTTGCCTCTCAGCTGCAGGAGGAGAATGAGGGGTTGGATAGTGGTTTATATAGCTACTTATACTTTTTTTTTTTTTTTTTTTTTTCCTATTTGGAGCTACCGATGCAGGCACAAGTATAAAAACAAAAAGGAGGCCAGCACTGCTCGCGTTTCACTTTTTACCACCACAGCGTTCACCGTAGCACACTTCCAGGCCACAGACTCAGACTCGGACTCTGCCGCCCAGTGCGGGGCGGACCGCAGCTCCGGCCGCGGACCCCGCCGCTCTCACGGCCCCCAGAGAACGCCCATCGGCCCCCCTGCCCCGCTGCGCAGGGAGCCATGGCTGCCGGGGCAGCCTTCCCGGGACCTGCGGAGGAGCCTGGCCGAGCACCCCCGGGGTGGGCAGGAGTATGCCGGGTGCCGCGCCGGGGCGGGCCGTGACTCACCCGGCGGAGCCAGGCAGGGAACCTCCCCGCTGCCGCCGGGCTCCACCGCCGGCGGCAGAGCGCATGTGCGGAGGCTCCCTGCCTCCGCGCCTCTGCTCGTCGCACCCTCTCTCCTTCCCTCCCTCCCTCCCTCTCCGTCGCCCTCCCTCCT
>WTSP01005728.1:6890-21700 GCA_025331215.1 Actenoides lindsayi | reverse complement strand
ATAACTGTTCAGCTGCCCCCCCATCCCCCCTTCCCCCCCGACAGAAAAGGAAAACACAACCCTCCCCCCTTCCCCAGGACACCAAGGTATCAAGTGACCCACTCTGTGCCCAAGCACCCTGACATTTAGTGGGTGTGGGAGATGACCTGCAACTTCAGGTACCACGGCCCGGGGCCAGGGAAGTCAGAGCCAGCAAGCTCTTGGTCGCTGCTCCCCAGTCTCTGGCTGGGGCTTTGCTTTGGGACTCTCCACCAAGATCCTTGCTGGGCCAGCAGCCAGGAGGCACAGCCCTGCAGGAAAAGAGCCCACAGCAGCAAATCCCACAGCTGGGGAGGGTGGGAGTCCTCTGACTGCCACCAATTCCTGCAGATTCAGGGGCTTAGCGTGTCCCCAAAAGCGCACGGAGCCCTTTTGTCCCACATACCTCAATCAAGAGTCAGAGGCAGCCAGGCCACGTAAGCCAGGGCAGGGCTTCTGTACACAGCGAGAACGGGGCTGAGCAAACAGCCACGGAGCCCCCGGGTCCTGCCCAGGGCTCAGCCAGAACCTGCCTTGGCATCTGCCCTTCACTCTGCTCAGAGTGGCTGCGGGCTCAGCGGTCACTGGATTTTCTGAACCCTCACTCCCCTGCCCCTCAAAAGATGAAAAATAAGCTGCAAAATGTCAAAGACCTTTAATCGAGTAGAGGTGAGCGAAGGAAAGGCACCACAGTCCACATAAATAAATGTCATCTTTATTTAACCAAATATAATTTATCAGTTTAGTTGACATCAGTCAATTCAGTTATAGGAACTATAAATAATTAAGACAGTCTTTTTCCTTTAATAAAAAGAGTAAACCAGTATTTTCCACTTGCAGTCAGCTGTAGAGTAGGCATGCATTTGAGTGCAACTGGTGGGAAAAGTTTTTGACCATCGATACTCTTCAGTTTTACAGGAGATCCTTCCCTGACCTGTTCCCCACACACACCTCAGACCTCTGGCAGCGTACGGGCACCGCCAGCCCAGCAGAGCAACACCTCTCCCTCTCCTCCAGGTCCCTTCACCTTACAGGAGACCATGGGTGGCAGGTTCTGCCTCTGGGGAATCTCTTCTTGGGGAACTAAATCGTGAGGTGACACCTAAGAGACCAGGAGAATCTCTCATATATATGTGTATATAAAAGCTTAAAAGTGTTAATGGAAGAAAATCTCTTATTTATTCCTCAACATTAGCAGAGAAATCAGGTGAGCAGCAGAGAATACTCCAGAAGTCCTGGGGCTGAGACTTCAGCCCAGCAGGGTTTGAAGGTTGGGGTTTGTTTTCTGTTGGTTTGTTTGGTTTTTGTTTTTTTTCTTTTTCTCTTTTTTGGCCAGATGAGATCTGTGAGAAGCCACGTCACTAGGGTGGAGAAAATAAGGTTCAGAGCTCCTGCCACAGGGACATGTGCAAAGACGGGGAAGGGGACAGCAAGAGAAGCTACCTTAGCAAGGTAGGAAGGGGAAAGCAGACTCAAAACCAGATCACCTGCTCTTCCGAGGGGCTGAGCGTGAGCAGCCTGGAAGGGCAAGGATCCCATCCCCACCTCCTGAACTCTACGAGCAGCTCAGGCAGTAGGAGAACTGGGTATGCACCCCCTGAAGCAGCAAAGGTTCTCCAGCTTTGGAGAGGTCCTTGGGCAGGCAGGAGCTTGACTGCCCTTTGGTTAGGATACATCTGCTCCTGTGTCTTTCCAGGACTGGTTTCCCACTCACTAATCCTGACCTTTCTTTCCAACGCTCTCCTCTCCAAAGACCAGCTCTGCAACTAGATCTCTGGATCGGGACAGTGGCCGATTCCAGACTAACTCTGGTCTTGACTGGACCATAAGGGTGCTTCAGCTCTGTCACCTGGCAGGGCAGGAGCTGCTCCAGAGGAACTGCTCCTTCACCAAAAAGCAAAACCATCTGCACTTGGGCAGAGCTTTGTAGAGCTCGGCCAGTTCTGGCACTCTCCGCAGTTACAAACATCTCCCCCAGCCTGGCCTTGTTTCAGATGAAGACCAGCATTCCCAGCACCACATTGCACCAGCTTCCAGCTGAGCAGAGGTGCCCGGTGACATAAAGCCAGGAGGAGAAGACAAGCCCTGGTCTGTATGAGAGCTACAGGAGGAAATTGGGCTGGTTGAGGATGGTCGTGTTCTGCTGCAAGGAACACACTTAAAGCCGGAGGAAGAGCAGACAACTGCCAAGCCAGCAGCTATCAGGTTCTGTTCTGGAGCTGCAAACAAGGATGATGGGCAGTGTCCAGACCCAGAGCAGAACTGTGGCACCTCGGGGCTGCCCAGCTGACTAAAGCAGGAGGGGGATGCGAGGTGCCGCGGGCATTGTTCCCCCAGCCCCGCAGAAGATGCTGGCAGCTCCCCGAGCTTTGCACAGCGCAGCACTGGAATCAGGCTCCGTGGGATGAACGGCATTTTCCCACCCCCTGGCAGCTGGGAAGAGCTTTCCCCTGGTGCACACCAGGGCATTTGATTTATAGTCATGCATCGGAGCTGTCTGACAGTGCTGCCTGCTCAAGCACAGCGCTTCAGCTTGGTGTGACCGAGGGAAGCTTGCGAGCCGGTAAGATCTGCTGACATTGAGCTGCGCTCCCTTCGCCGAGCTGATTTATATCCAAATGGGAACAGTGAAAAGCGCCGAGTGCCAACAGCG
This sequence comes from Actenoides lindsayi, assembly GCA_025331215.1. NCBI lineage: Eukaryota > Metazoa > Chordata > Aves > Coraciiformes > Alcedinidae > Actenoides > Actenoides lindsayi. Next base: position 19,029 of record WTSP01005728.1, on the reverse strand, counting down.
TTCAGGGAGATCATTTATAAACGCCTTCGTCACACGGCAGAACAGGTTTTCTCTCATCACGCTGCTGCAGACTCCGTGAGAGCCCTTCCAACTCACACCAGCTCCATGAGAGCCCTTCCAACGCGCACCAGTAGCAGCAGAGGAGGCACCTCAGCCATCGCCGAGCAGAAGAGCACAAACAGCAGAAGGGAAAGAAGCAGAGCAGGGAACCTGGGCCTTGACCCTAACGCCCGATTTTACACCCCTGCCCAAGGGCACGCGGGTTCCTTCGCTACGCTCACAAAGAGCCGCACTAAGAACCGGGGCTTCAGAAATCTGACTGTGCCCGAGGACCTGCTCCCAGCCGGTGCCTACACAGAGAAACCCAGTGGCTGAGCAGGGGCGTCCTTTTCTAAGGGACACCAGGAGCCTAACACTCCCAAGTTTGAAGCACCTCAGGCTCAACCAGGAGAGGTACTGGGTGGATTCTTCCCAGCTGCAATGGGCCTGTCGGCAGCACTCCCGAACCAAAAGAAGGTTTTAACACACAAAATAGGATCTCTTTTTCCATCCAGCAAAGGAAAGGCAACGGAACTGAGCAGGCTGCCATGAAAATGGTGCTGTGCCCGCAGAGCCCAGCCCAGGGCAGCCCTGACAGCTCCAGCAGATCCTCCAGCAGAGCACTGGCAGGAGGGAGGGCAGCAGGATGGGCAGGGAGAGCTCCTGGGCTCTTCAAAGCGCCGAGCGTTCCCCTCTGCCCGCAGCAGCTTGAGGTGCTGCCCGATGGCTGGCATGAGGGTGCCCAAATCCACCAGCAGAGCCCAGCCTGCCCACAGCCACATCTGGGGGCTCTGCAGTCCTCCCACCCGAGATCACTCCCTCTTCCCGTGGTCACACGGGAGCGGGCGCTTTGGCACCGAGGAGCCTCCTCGCCACCTCCGCCAGCCCCTCTGCCAGAGCCGCGTGCTTTGGGTGCCAGGCGCAGGGGAGGGGGGGAGAGCGAGGGCAAGGGAGAAGGGTGACAGGGCAGAGAAGATGGGAGATTCCCTCAGGCCCTGATCCATGAGGTTGTACTTTGCTGGAAGGCAAAATCCATCTGAATGTTACCTCCAGCTTTTAGAAGGCTTATGAAGCAAAAGAAGCAGCCCTTCACCTCGAGTGAGTGGGACAGGGGCTCCCTGCACAATCTGACCGACCTCTATCTCCCCCAGAACCTTGGTTCAGACATAACTACGATGAAATTGCACTTGGTGATTGTCTCATTACACTTTTTTTTTTTCTTCTTCTGTCCTTTCTAAAACTAGATTTATTTTCTGTACAAACTTGGCTTGAAATATAAACCACATAAAATTCCCATTGAAAATAATGAGAATCCAGTATCAAAGATGCAGTCTCAAGAGAGACAGGGTGGGGGGGACAAGCAACGAAGAGCAAGGGCGGAGGAGAAGAAACGAGAACAAAAGGAAAGGAGGCGGAGGAGGGCTGTGGAAGGGGGCAGCAGGGAGGGCTAGTCTCCCACATCGGAGTCCCGGTCACCGATGAGCCAGAGGATGTGAAAGCTGAGAGCGAGGAGACCTGTTCCAATCAGGTCCCCCAGCGCTGTCAAGTATGGGATGGAGAAGTTGTCAGGATCGAGGTCCCTGCCCCACATCCAGTGCACCATCCAGTCAGCAATGTAGAGAAGGATGAGGACCTGGGAGGCAGGAAGAAAAGAGCCACATCAGCCACAAGTCCTGACCTGCAGTCCCGGCCGTCAGGAAGCGTCAGCCGGGACAGCTCCAGACGGGCAGGTCTGGCTCAGAGATGTACAACCTGACCCTCAGGAACAGAGCTGGGGGGCTCAGAACAGGCATTTAGTGGGGGCTGCACCCCCTGAGCCACAAGTACCACACAAAGAGGAACTGGGTGAGTTTCAGTGGGCCCCTGGGCACCCAAATCCCCCATGTCCTTAACAGCCCCTGCCCCATTCTCCTGTAGCTTCGCATGTCACCATCAAATTCAGGCTGAGAAGGGAGAACACTGGCACCCAACCACCAAAACCTCTAAATTATGCATCTCAGTTTTCAGATCTAACCAGAGTAAGTTTGAAGAGATACAAGGCAAAGAGGGAGCTCGGAAGCACACAGGATGCTCGGGCAGGGACAGCAGTGCCTGGCTTCCAGAAATAAACCAGCAACTGCCCAGCAGCTGAAACTACCAGTGTGTGATGTTCTCCCCCATCTGCGTCCATGCAGCCAGAGGCTCCTGTCAGTACCTACAGACAGAAATCTGCACTGGGTCCTCTCATAAAGACAGGAGGATCCTCTCAAGCCTTGGGTCTGGGACGAGGATTGAAGTGCTAATACCTCTGGTGTCTCGGGGGCTGGAAGTATCTTACTGAGGAGCTCAGGACCACAGCAGTCAGCAGCCGTTGGTCTCCCAGCTCCCCAGGCTGCTCGCAGCAGCGGCTTCGCAGAGCGGCTGCGGGCGGAAGCCCCCTCCGGGCACCCAGCACCCAGCAGCAGCTCACAACCTAAATTTAGCCTCCTGGCTGACAGCACCCTGCTCTCGCTCTGATGGATGCTCTGACTCATTTCCTCAGCCTGGCCCCGGCTGGGGGGTTTAGGGGAGGCTGGAACCAGGTGCAGCTTCCCCAGACGGAGAGGCGAGCAGGGGAAGGTGTAGCTGGGCTTAGGAAGAAGCTCCCTCCCTGCCCCCAGCACGGGCAGGGGGTTTCCTACAAGAGGCCGCTGGATTTCTGCAGCGTGAATCCCCCGGGCTGGGCATGGCCCTCAGAAGAGCCAGCACTCTGGGGTCATTCTGCTCCTGCAGGAAGAGCGGGAGCCCCACGCTGCAGAGCTGGCAGGGAAAGGGCAGCACAAGCCACCCAGGGTCCCTGCAAATTCCACATCCTGTTTTCTTCCCCAGCAGTTTAAAAATTGCTGAAGTACTCTACGGGACAGATTAAATGCTTCTGCTATCAGAAGGACTTAAAAGAGACAAAAGACAGATTCAAAACTGGCCAAGACACAGTAGAAAGGAGAACCTGCATGTACCGGAAAGGAAGAGAAGGATTTACCCAGTTTGATACCCGCTCCTTGGACAAATACAATCTGCTTGGCCTGAGTCTCCCAGCACACACACCTCTGACGCAGGGACAGGGTACGTGGCTGTGCCTTCAGCACTGTACCCACAGCTGAACTGGCTGAACAGGTCCCCTTACCCCAGCCTGAGGGGTCACAGCCCTGGGGGGCTCCAGCCTACCTGGAGAAGTGCAGCTGTCATGTAGAAGACGATGAAAATCAGGGTGAGCGTGGTGTGTCCACCTTGCATGGAGCTGATAGTGTAAAGGAAAACCAAGTGTCCAGGCACCACCAGGAGAAAGAGCACACGAGCAGAGCGGGAATTCACATCTGCCAGGGAACAAAGATGGAGTTCAGGCTTAAGGTAAGTTGGAGCACAGCAGCTCTGCAGGCTCCCTGGGCTCCAGGTGACAGAGCAGCACCACTACTGTGGAACTCGAGGCAGGGGCCAGCATGCTGGGCCCCCATCCCCACACTGCGGATTCAGGCTGGAAAGCAGTGCCCTGAACCACGACCCAACTGTCAGGATGCCCAAGGACCCTTCGCACCAGGCTTGATAGGAAGTTAACCTTTGTCCCCAGAGCAAAGCTGTTCTCAGACCTCAGCTGCCAGAAGGACTCGTGTCCCACCTCTCTCAGTGCTCAGTGCAGAGAATTTATCGTGAACACTGAATTTACTCAGAGCTCTGTCTGCACCTTGTGTAGTGATCAGTTTTCTAACAGACCACCACCATATTGAAGACTTCTTGCCCCTCCTTGCTCTTCAGGGCCAGCCTTGGCCCAGGCTGCAGGCTGTCCAACCTCTCCGGGAAGTTTGGAGAGTAACAACCTCTGTCCACACTCTGCTGGAATGCAAGTTTGGGCTGTGCTCTGCCACAAATAACAGAGCTGCTCAGAAGCCTTTGTAAGCAAGAAGCTTTCTGGAACTGCAGCTCCACGAGCCCAGCTGAGCTGCACCACTCGAGCAGCCCCGCGATGGGCTTCAGTGTCCTGGACACAGGAACAGGCTGCCCGGGGGGGTTGGGGAGTCTCCTTCAATGGAGACATTTAAAACCTGCCTGGATCTGTTCCTGTGGGACCTGCTCTAGGTGGTCCTGCTCTGGCAGGACTTGATCATCTTTTGAGGTCCCTTCGAACTCTGAACATTCTGTGATACATGTGGAAAAGGTTTAGAGCGCGGAGGATTTCCAGGACGAGACAGTCAGGGCAGGGACATGCCGTGGTGTCCTCCTCCAGCAGAGCCACGGCCTCTCACACAGTGGCTTTGCTGAAGGTCCGACTGTCTCCAGAGGGCAGGGCAGAGGAGCAGCCAGAGCTGTGAGCTCACAGCTGCCTCTGGGCAGCCTTCAGCCACCCTTTCCTGCCCCAGCGACCGGCACCGAGCTGAGCCGGCCGACCGCAGCAACTGCTGCTGGCAGCAGGAGAGAGATTTCAACACCCGACTGGGATACCTGAGCTGAAGAAAGTGCTGCAAGGGCTGGGGCACTTGCGGGGGGTGGTTTCCGAGCTCTCTCCAGGCATCCCACTCATGTGCAGGTAGGTGGAGATGCGACTGGCCTGCACGGCCACCAGGTTGCCACCCACGCCTGCAGACAAGGAGAGAGCGGCAAGATGAGGCCTCAGACACTTTGAAGTGAAAAAGCTGTTTTCGACAGCCAGCAGATCTGGAACTGCCAGGTGCTGGAATGATGTAGGACAGTCTATTTTTGACCCAAGTCCCACTTTTGCAGGATGTAGAGTTGAGACAAAGCACTCTGTTCTGTGGCTTCCCCTTAGTGAAACAGATGCAGTTCCACTCCCGCAGCTTTGCTTGGAAGAAATGCATGAAACAAAACAAATAAACAAAGAAAAGATGTGTCAGCCACCAAAACAGACACAGGATGTTGTGATTTTTTTGCACGGGGTGTAATGAAACTGTGGAACCCACTAGCACAAGATGCATTGGCTCAGAATGAACCCTGCTCATTGCAAAACGTTATTTAAAGGAAAAAACAAAAGAAAACCGTTTCCCTGGCTCATCAGGTAGAAAGGGGGTCAAGGCTTTATACCAGAAGCAATGACATTTCCTGAGATGCAACTCCAAATCTCCATGTTGCCAGGTGCCTGAGGCACATGCTGTGGCAGACAGGGTCTTCCACCAGCCACGAGGAACCAGGCAATGAAGACAGTTTTTGTCAGGCCCCAGAAAAAGGTGGTTTTTAGGCAAGAGCCACTCAGGCCAATCACCTTGGGCTGGCACCAGGTGGAGCCACACTGCTGTGAAGCTTGAGTCAAACCCTCCTGTCTCACTGGTAGTCAAAAGGGAACGTGTCTCCTTAATCTGGCTGAACTAAGGCAAACGGGACAATTCCACTCTTTGCCAAGAGCCGCAATGCCAGTGTGGGAAGGAACTCACCATTAATAACTGGTGTGAAGACAGCCATGCCAGCAAAGTTGGGATCCGAGACCGTTCTGTCCAAAATTAACCCCCCGACGCTGCAGAGGGAAGGTGGAAGAGGTCAGTGCTGAGAGCTCCTCAGGAAATACTCACACCAAGCAGCGAGGGTTCTCTCTGCTGCAGTGTGTGCAGCCCGGGGTGGCACATACACCTATTCACGGGCACCTACGGTGGCTGATGGTGCTTTTAAGCCTCAGTATTTGGTAGCAGAAGACAGATTTAGCAGAATCTTTTCCTCATGGCTGGCAAAAACCATCAAAGACCAAATCCCCTCGTGTACAGTTTACTGCAAGGTAATAACCATCGAAGGCTAAATCCCCTCGTGTACAGTTTACTGCAAGGTAATAACCATTGAAGGCTAAATCCCCTCGTGTACAGTTTACTTCAAGGTGATAATCAAAAGCAATTAAGCCCTTGAGAGGGCAGAGGGGGCTCTTGTGCCAGGACTGCTCGAAGGGATCTGCGTTTACTCCGTGGCCGTGCCAGCATCTCCCTGTGCTGCAGCTGGATGTTGCTAAGGCCCTGGGCTCCAGCTGTCAGCTGCTTAATCCCTCCCGGGCCTTGGGACCTAGAACCCCGTGTCTTTGTCTAGAAAACACAAAGCGACCTCCCGTTTCCTGGCAGCCAGGACTGTCGAAGCAGAAGAAGTTTGGTTCCCTCTGCTCCAGCATCTACCAAGAGCTAAGAGGCGGCAAGGGCCAGGGAAAGGGCACGCTGTCCGTGCCGGGGGGAAGAGGAGCTCCTCGCACCTGCTGATGGCCATGGCGATGATGACGGGCTCCCAGCCCGAGTAGAGCACCTCGCGCGTGGCCGCGTTCCTCTTGGCGATGACGATCCAGATGGGCAGCAGCGCTATGAAGAAGGCGCACACCAAAGGATTCACGTAGGCTTTGCTCTCTGAGGGGGGGAATAAGCAGAAGGGACGGATCAAGGACATATCTTGCTGCGGCGAGGCGAGGCGAGGTGCTCCCTCAAGCCTGCCTACATCCTGCTGGCCCCCCTGCAGCCAGGAACTCCAGTAAGGGCAGGCAAAGGAGACCTGTTTGGCCCCAGCTCTGCAGGACACACGTGGTTTAACCCCAGCTGGCAACCAAGCAGCGTGGAACTGATCGCTCCTCCCCGCCCCACAGTGGGACAGGGGAGAACTGGGGGTGGGGGGAAGGTAAAACTCATGGGTTGAGATAAAGACCATTCAGTATGACAGAAATGGAAGAGAAAACAACAACAATGATGATAATAATAATAATGGAATACACAAAGCAAGTGATGCCCAATACAACTGCTCACACCCACTGACCGATGCCCAGTCAGTCCCTGAGCTGTGGTGTCTCTTGGCCAGCTCCCCCCAGTTGCACACTCCCAGTCTCCACTGGCAGGGCAGGATGAGAAGCTGAAAAGTCCTGACTTAGTACAAATGCTGCTTAGCAACAACCAAAGCACTGGTGTGCTATCAGCATTATTCTCATCCCAAATCCAAAACACAGCCCTGTACCAGCTACATGGAAGAAAATTACTGTTATTCCAGCCAAAACCAGGAGAGGATGGCATGTCCTTCTCCTGGTCTGCTCACAGGGGCTTTACCAACCGATCCCAGCGAGGTCTCTCCAGTGTCAACTGCTCATTCCTACTTCCCACTCCTAGGCAAGACTTCCCAGGGTTGCTTCACCTCTGGCTGAACCTGGCTGAGTCACATCCCCTGCATCCCAGCCAGGGAAGGAAGGTGGAAGGGAGAGAAGGGGAAGTCTAGAGTCTACAGCTGCAGCTCTTCCTTGAGGATCTCCAGCTGGTGCTGACAGATCAAAGCCAAAGCTGCCTCCTCCCACTGCTTTAGCCACAGTCAAGCCCCTGGCACCTGGGAGGGGACAACCTCTCCCTCACCACTTTAGCTGGAAAGAAGGAAGGATGCAGATCACTGCCAAGACTGCAGCTACAAGGCAGTAAGAACGTCCATTTCCTCCCCCAACCAGTTCTGAGTAGGCCTCCCTAACTGAGGTAGCTTCCAGGCCAGGCACCCCATATACCCCCGAGGACAGACCGGGCACAGGAAGAGAGTGAAATGAGGGAGAAACAAGAAGCACATGGAAGGGCCACAGAGAGACACAAGCCTTTTGTTGCTCCTCACCCAGCTCTTTGTACAAGCCCCAGCTGATTCCCGAAAGCAGAGCCAGGGTGATGAGATCCCCCAGGCTGGCAGCAATTGGTGTGGCAACGTTATCAGGATTGATCCCCATCTTCCTGGACCCGATGATGACCCCGATCATAATCATGCCTAGAGCCAAAAAGAGGAAGAAATCAGGATGAGGCCAAGGGGAGCCCAGCACTTCAGGAAGAGGCGCATGGAGGATGTGCAGGGTCTCGGTCTCACCCAGAACGAGGGAAGCAATGAAAGCAGTAGCCACGCTGCTGGCACAAAGCAGGACAGCATGGTCAATGCTGAAGTGCCCATCTGGGATCCATCCGAACACCACCGCTGCGATTGAGGCCAGGAAGCCAACCACAGTTGCCTGAACCTGGAAAGAAAAACTTGACAATAACCAAGAGGAGGACTAGAGACTAAAATGGTCCCAGGGTGAGGGAAGAGGGAACCACCACCCAGGACACCATTTCAGGTGGATTAGCACCCAGCAGGGAAACACCAGCTCCAACCTCTGGGGCAAAGCGTTACGGTATGATGACTGGGGGATAAAAAGGTAGATGTGCAATATTGACAGTCAATAGCAAGCCCCAGTCTTTTAAACCTTCTGACACTTGTTATGGTTGGGTTTGCACCAACTACTGATATTTCCACTTTCTTCTCCTTTCACTTTTTCTTACCTGTATCAGAGCCATGTTCCCCGTTATCATCCTCCAGAGCTCTTTGGGTGTATCCATTTGGCCAATATTAGCCTGCAAGAGGACATCCCAACGTCATTAAACACCGACAGCGTTCTGCCCTCGCTAACAGTCAAATTCCCAACCTTCCAGCAATGCAAGTTTGTGCTGGGAGCAGGAGGGAACAATGACTTCAAACCCTCAGCTCTGAGGGGAGAGCAGCTCAGCAGCAAAGGCGTGTGAGCCCCTGCGTGTCCATAGGTGTGCACAGCAGGGGCACAGCTCTGCAGCAACACCCGCCTGTGACATGCTGTTCTGTCAATAGCACTTGGGCTACACACCCTAAGTAACCACAGGGCATCTTCCAACAGGTACTCTGGCTTTGTACTCCAGAAGATCGAAGCTGTTCCTGGTTTCAGCACCTTCTCCCTCCCAGGTGCAGGAGCAGAGCCAGACCCACTGCAGAGGGGGTTCTGACGGGAGGGTAGAGGAGGAATCGACGTCAAGGGGATGGCCTGATGAAAATCTTGCAAAAGCAACAAGATAGGCTTTGTCCCCATGCAAAGTCACCCACTGCTGTGTCTTTACTCGTTGATCTCACTCCAGTGGTGATGGAGCCAAGCCTGGGTCAGCACCAGTCGGGTTGTGCCACCCCTCAGGTCAGCCAGCCAGGAGGGGAACGGGGGTGCGTTGGCTCTCGGGTCAGCCCCGGCTCCGGTACGGACCAAGGCCAGAGCAGCATCACGTGGCAGAGGAAGCTGGCAGCAAAAACTTCTGTTTTGGTTAAAAGTTGAGCAAACAAGGCCAGTGCCACGTGGAGACCTCCTGAGTAGCGGGAAGCAGCCCTTGGCACACGGGTCACCTGGCACCGCTTCAACCGCGGGAGATGCTGATCAGACTGACCAGGGGAGATGGGAAGTTGGATCCAAACTAAGCCAGCAGAATCCCTGCAGAGTGTATGGGTTCTGCTCTTCCCTAGCACCACCCGGGTCTTTATGGAGAGTTGCAAGGAAGGGAAAGCTGAGGGTAGGAGCTTATATCCAATGCTGCATGATTAGAAGCCGGTGAACAAGAAGAGGAGACAAGGAAAAGGCTCAAACAATCTGAGGAGGTAAATGCATGTCTGAGTTACTGGCTGACAGCAAACAACTCAAACTTCCACACAACAATACAGCAGCAATTTCTTCCTCTCAGGTTTCCTTGCTGGTCTCCACAAAAAACCCAACCAAACCAAGAAGCCAGGATTAACTAATCCTTCTACTTTCCTCACTGCATGCACTGGGGAGAACTGCCAGCTCTTTTCAACCAGCACCGAGATGAACCCATCTCTGGGGTGAGTTATTCTGGTCAATTTAGTGGAGGGAGGAAGGAACGGGAGGAAAAACCAACAAGCAGTTGACTGAGCACATCCAGCACAGGAATTAGAGCTCCATATGAAGCCTGACCTTAAAATTCCAGCCACATGGCAATTAGGCTGGGATTAACACAACTTCGCTGTAGTCACTGGCAACAGGATTTTAATCCTCTAACTAATGGGAGAGTTTTGCTTCTTAACTGTGAAAGGAATTTCTGAGGTGCCTTAAGGCAGCACTAATTACAAACCCACGCTCTGAGAATCCACTCCAGGCTGCTTCCCCACGGCGAGAGCACGAGACCCACACCGTGAAGCCCTGGTCAGAGGGAAGCTCCCTCCACACACGGGTCCCTGCTGAGGGAAGAGCAGGGCAAGGAAAAAAGAAAAAAGAAAAGCCCAAGAGATCATCCTACCCTACCACGCACAGGCAGAAGGAGGTAGAACGGCCTGTGTCTGGGACAGCAGAGACCCTGGCATGATCCGAACAATAGAGAATAAAACAAAGGGATTTGTTTCCCCAGAATGAAGGGGCAAACAAAGCTCAGCCTGCGACACAAGCTGCACGTCCAGCCTCTGTCCCTGCAAGCCCTGGCACTGGAGCACAGCTGGGCCAGGGGCAGCACGAAGCCTCCCACCAGTTTTGTCCTTCCCAGCAGTGCCTGGGGATGGGAGACCAGCACCGAGGGGACGCAGCCACAGCCCAGCTTTTGCCAGGCTGCCCAGGGCAGTGGTGGAGTCCCCGTGATCCCTGGAGGGGTTTCCGAGATGTGGTGCTGAGGGACATGGGTTAGTGGTGCCCTGGCAGCCAGGAATGGTCGGACTTGATCTTAAAGATCTTTTCCAAATGAAACAATTCTATGATTCTGTGACCCAGGAAAGCAGATATACAGAGATCTTTTCAACACCCTCCTGTGCTTTCTCCTGCAGCAACCACTAAGGGGAAGGCTGAGAGAGAAGCAGCCTGTGGAGAAGCAGCTCTGATGCTGCCACGAAGGCAGACAGTTCTGCATCCCTACATCTCAGCGAGCACCTCTCGAGCAGCTCTCTTGGGGAGAGACATCATGGGAAACACAGCAGCATCAGGCAGTCACTTGGTGTCGTGCTCAAGCAGAAGATGCTTTGCAGAAGGAAGGAGCATTATTGTCCCTGTCAGGAGAGGATGTCGGTCTCTCTCCAGCGCCGCTCAGCTACAGCCAGACTGCTGTTGCAGAAACATCGAAACACAAAGCGGTTCATTTACAGCTGGACTAACACAGAGTTCTGAGCAGCTAACAGAGCTCGTCCCCATCTCTCACAGGGAGCTCACTGTTCCACAGGAATCAGACAGAACTCTAGTGAGAGAAACGCCCGGCCATGCCTCTCCATCAGCCTCGAGAGGCTGTCAATCCACCTGCTAGCTCCCGCCGCAAGCTCCCCTCCCTTTTAGCCTTTGCTGCACAGTTCTCCCCAGGATCTCTCATCTCCTGGCCCTCCTGAACTAGGCTGGGTTTAGCCTGCTGTGATGACATGCCTGCACCTGGATTCCTCTGGAAGAAAAGTGGATCCAAGCACTGCAGATGTTGCAGTGCCAATGCCTCTCGCTCCCTGTGCCCTGCAGACACCCCAGTGCCAACGCCACTCACACCCCGTGAGCAGGCGTGACGTGGAAGTGAACTGTCAGCAAAGCTTGAAGACAATTAACCCTCCGAATCTCTTCAGTCCAGTGGGATGAGGACACCTTCCCAGCACTGGTTTCTGTGGTCACCGAACGAGAGGCGTTTGTCTGCCCAGCCCGGACACACTCATGGGCCTTGCCAGCCCTTCCCAAACCAGGTGCCCTGTCCCTCCAGCCCCCTGGGTACTCACAGCTGTCGACAGGCGAGATGCCAGAGTCATCTCCAGGTTCCCCTTCAGGCCCAGTAACGCCGGGACTAAGATAAATACCTCGGTCACGTATTTGAAGACATCCCAGTGCTGCGAGATTAAAACAAAGAGAGACTGTTACAAAAACAATCACGGCTGTTGGAAGCCTTTACTTTGGACCAAGTGTTGCCCACTCATCTGCACCCTGGCACTGCCCACGTAGCGGCCCTGAGCAGAGAACCCAGTTCCCATTCTGGTACCACGCTTGGGAGTTTTGCAGTGATTTTACTGGTTTTGACATTTGTGTAGCAGCGACCACTTGTTCCTCCTGAGCTTACAAACTGGATCTCAGCCTGAGGCTTTCAGTTAAAAATCCCCCAAGATTAACCAACCACTGACAAAACGGTGACGCAAACAGAGGCCAAAATGGGGAAAGACGAAGAGACTTTGCCAGCTCCAAAAAGCAGCCACCACAGCCTCTGTTCCCCCCTCACCTCGTCACCCAGCACCCACATTCCTCAGGTATCTACTAACTGCTCTGGGTCTGCAGTCACAGAATCCCAGCAGGGTGGGGGTCAGAAGGGCCCTCTGGGGATCATCTGGTGCCACCCCCCTGCTCCATCCAGCAGGGTCACCCAGAGCAGGGGGCCCAGCA
>WTSP01005727.1:14843-39097 GCA_025331215.1 Actenoides lindsayi | reverse complement strand
CACCGCCTCCGCCCTTCCTTCTTGCCCCGCCACGGCCGGACGAGCCCCGCTGAGACCCCCCGGGGAGGGCTCCCAGTTTCGCCGTCCCCCTCCCGCGGGCTGCCCCGGCGGGCGGTGTGCGGCCGGGACCCCTCACCTACGGGCCGGGTTCCGGTACCGGGATCGGCGCTCGCTCACGCCCGCCGCGCTGCCATGCCGCTGCCGCTGCCGCTGCACCGCCCCGCAGTGTCACTTCCTGAGCTCCCGCCCCGCCCCGGCACCGGCCCCGCCGGGCTGACCGAGCTCCCTGCGGCCCCGGGGCTGGAAGGAGCTCGGTCCTTCGCCCCGGGGCTGCTCCCGTTGGCGAGAGGGATTCGCCCAGCACTGCAACGGATGGGACCTCTGAGTTAATTAAAGCCCCGACGAGAAAAGGGCGCTCACGGGGTTTGGAGGCGACGGGGGGTCTGGGGCTGTAGTCTAAGGGATCACCCGTAAACTGGAAGAAGTCTCCTCTTCACAGTGGGACAAGCAGCACATCTGCTTCCCCAAGGGTCCTGGCTGAGCCTCCAACACCCCTGGCAGCCCAGAGGAAAGGGGCCATCCCGCAGTACCATCAGCAGAGTGCCTCTTCCATAGCACCTGCCACCCACCTATGACATCGTTTTCACCAGGCAGTTCTGTATTTTGATAACTGAAGAGCATCAAGCAAGCTTCCTCCCACACAGAAAAGGAAACAAGGAGCCATTTCAGTAACCAGGCTTTATAAAATATTTTCAACGAACCTTTTTCTGAAAAGGAGCTACATATGACTTCCTTTGTCCATCTTCTCTCTACTACTCGCTGCGAATAAATGGCAGGATGGGGTCTCCTGTTCTATTCTGGCCCTTTTCCTCTGCTGCATGTACCATATCTTCTCATTTCACTCTCCAATGTGTGAGAGGGACACTGCCACACTTCCCAGACATCTGTCATTGACGGCATGAGTGGAAACCAAAGTGATGATGTGGCTGAAACTCCAGCATGCTACAGGAATTCCCACGTTTGACACACTGCTGACAGGAGGTTTTCATTACTAAATCAACCTCCCCTGCCCAAGCCATGGAACCCCCTCCTCCAACACGTGTGAGAAACACAAGTGTAGGTGAACCTGAAGAAAGTTCTTTTTTGACAAACCGGTTTTTACCAGAGGATTTTGTCTTCTATGTTCATGACTATCCAATTCAGGTAGCCACCACTGCTGCCCTCTGACTGTATCCAAAACCCTTCCTAACAACCAAGAACTGAAGGGGTTTTTTTGTATGTGTAAAATCCAGAAATGAGAAGCAGCTTTAGCAGTGTAACAAGACCTCCTGTCCTCCTTCCCTCACCTCTGTGCGGACAAGCAAAGGCAATGGAGAGGAACTTCATTGGGTTGGATGGTCTCCACCCAGACAACTTGCACTCTTTAGAGTCCCACCACAGTAGTATCACACTGAGGGTAAGCACAAGGACAAGCTACTCCTCACAGATAACAAACACCTCCCCCCCCACATACCCTGCACATGGCTGATGACAGTGTCCCACAATGGAGGAAGTCCCCACCCCAACAGGAAATCTCTGCCATGGCCACTTCCATCGCTGCTACCTGTCTGAGGCGACGCAGCATGCTGAAAACAGGAAGGCCAAAGGAGGCAGTTTGAAAAATAAACCAATACTGTGTCAGGTTCCCTCCTTTTCCACAAGTAATCTGGGAGCAGCCCCTGCCTCCATCCCTGGAGAAGAGGAAGATTCAGTTCTCAGCAGGGGACTCTAAGGCCAAGAAGAACAAAACTTGGTAACTCCACTCATCAGTTTCCAAACGTACTTTGAAAGTGCTCGAGTCATCTTTGGCCTTCCATGACTTCACTGCACACTGGTGCTACTCAAAATGCAGACAAAGGTTAAGCAATTGCTCATCCTCCAGGGAAATCACTACAGGGATCATTACTGCTTTGAAGTCACAGGCTGCCTGGCCTGCTCCTCTGTCATCAGACCACCTCTGCCATATGGATGAGCACAATCCCAGCACAGACACCCATCTTTCATCCCAAATGTCTCCTCATTTCCCAAATGTCTTCTAAAATATTGGGATGATTAAGTCTTTCAGCCCAAAGTTAGTCTGGAAAAACAAGTTTTTACAATTATTTGCCTTCAGCTGGAACAAGGCAAAGAGCAGCAGATTAAGTATCCCTTCCACCTCTGTTATACCTACCACTCTCACATCACCTGTCAAAGGCATCTGCCCAGCAAAGGATACACAATGTCCTGATGTTTTACACATGTGGTCTTCTGTGCCAGGAGGCGATCCATCAAGGTCTGAATGGTCCCTGACTGCACTGGCTCCACCTGGCAATGACTGCTCTGAAGCTGAGCAGTCAGAAGAAAGAAGGATTTCCAGACCAACAGGGAACTGTTGGGCTCGTTCCTTCATACCTCCCTCCCTCATCTCCACACAGAGCAATGAGACCTTCAGACTTTGATCTGGGGGAAAATCAAGGGGTGGACCAATACGATGACACAGTTTAAGCAGCTGCTGGCATCACTCCCTTTCTGATTTCACTGTACACCCCTCAAGGCAGTAGGCCAAGCTAGCAGCTGCAGGATTCCTCTTCATCTTGCTATAACCTCCTCAAAGGAAGTTTATGGCTCCCCATCAAAGGCTAAAGCAAACCCCCACGGATTCCCTTCCCATTTTCCTACCTGACAAAGGAAAAGGTGAAGAGCACGAGAAGTGGCCTCAGGCAGCTCTGCTAAGTTGGCTTCTGCTGCCTGCTGGAGAATCTGGCTAATTTCTTTCTGAGAAATAATATTGCTGCTCTGATGTCTCAAAAACTTGAACAAAGGAAAAAATTGAGGCATTAAACAGTGAAAGACCCACAGACTCCAACAGTGATTCATCTCCTGAAAAGACCTCTTCTATGAAATGGGATGCTGCAGCACCTTAACCACAGACCTGATTTTTATACCACTTCTAATAGAACCAGCACAAGTATCTGTGTTGACAGTGCTCTGATTTATAACCAGACTTATTTTGATTTAGGTCAGGAAAGAACTAAAATAAATCAGGTAACCTTTTAGAAGTGAAATAATAACAAAAATTCACAGACCCATCTTGTATTTGGAGGGGGAAGGTTCATGTTAATAACCCCTTCCTCTCATCCGCTGCCGTGAGTGTGTCACTCACTGTTTCTGCTGGGTAGGACCACATTCCCTCTCTTGCTCACAGGCCCCACGTACAGTGGGGTAGCAGACTGTGGTAACTCCCTGCCCTGAAAGTCAGGTCTGTTCAGTCAAAGATGGGGAGACAAACTCTGATGCCAAGCAGAGCTCCACTCTCCAGGGAGCCACAGCACGCTCCTTGACTGGCAATGGCAGTTGCACGTTCTCTGTAGGTTTCCCCTCTTCCTCCCCAGGGGTCCTAGATGATATAAATAAATTCTGCAAACAGCAGAAGAACAGGACGTGCTCACTAACAGCAGTCAGTTTCTGCAGGGTGTGGAGGGGACTTGAAAGTATCATTATTATAGGGCACGAATATAGCGCCAGACAAAGCCACAGCAGTGGCTGAGATTGTGTGTGTGTGTAGGGGGTGAGTTCCAATAACCGACCCACATGGCCTGTACCAGCATACTGGAAAAAAAGGAGAACAGCCTGACTGCCCTTCCCCTGCTCACCAAAGTCACCAGCCTGAGGACTTCTGGCTGCAGAAAGGACTTCTGGCCCCCACTGAGTAGCGTGAAGAGCAAGAATCGGTGCCAGGGCTGTGAAGCAACATGCAGAGCTGGGAGAGAAGGAGAAACCAATCAAAGACAGCTTCAAAATCAGCCAAGTGACAGGCTGGACCCGGATAAGGACAGTTTTCAATACCGATCCCAAGTTTTCTCTTCTGGACCCCACACTGTGACACACTAAGGGGATATTGTGCTCTGTTCTTACTTGCTTTTTAATCTGTCACTCTCTGGGCAAGAGTTTAGTTGTGAGGAAAAAAGCTTAATAGCTCTTCAAAGCAGAAAATACATTTTGTCCATCTTTGTGCTGGTACAGGAAGAGAAATCTTCTCCTGGGGTGCATGTTGTAAGATGGTAAGGGTGTATCTTTAGCCCAGGATTTTAAAAATAATACCCTCTGGCTTCAATATGAGGACAAGTTTCCTGACCATGGGTTTTATTTAGGTGCAGAATACCCTCTGGGGAATGAAGAAAGCCCTGCAACATAAGCTGCACAAACGGAGCCTGGATCTGCATCAGAGAGCGTACCACGGGGACCAGCTGGGCTGACGGCAGCAACGCAAACAATCAGTAGAGAAAATGTTCTTAATAAGGAACATATATGATAAATGGAGGTAAGGCCCAAGGCTGCCATCTGTGACAGCTTTAGCAGTGAGAGACTTTGTGCTAAGCGTTATTACCGTGTATTTATTGCAGGTTAGGAGCATGGGATGGACGACTACAACAGGTCAGCCAATACAGCTTGTTATACCGTGGCAATTCTCCAGAGTTTCAGAAAGGTCTCTTTTCCACTGGCAGTCACGTAACCTCCCTATTGCCACTACAAGAAACTTTTATATGGCAAAACAATGCTAAAAAATAACGTAAAATGTTTGGGGGGTATCTTTTAGCTGGTGGAAATGAGACAGTACAAGCACTGCACACCAAACCTGTTCGGCACATCTGGAAAAATCTCTGGACCAAGAGAAAGCCTCAAGTGAAGCAACTCCTAGAGGCAGAGTCCAGGCCACAGTCTGCAGTGTACTTGCATCTTTCAGTCAAACACAGCTATGACCCTCATTCTGCTCGGAATAAGGAAACTCCTGTTATTGCTGTTGTCAACTTCTGCACCACAGCAAAAATTGAGGCAGCCAAAGTGACAGGTTTAGCTGCTGCTGAAGCAGCATTTCATTAGCTTAATCCCAAATCAGCGGAACCTCCCCATAACATGCCACCTGTTTTGGTGTGGTTTTTTTTAACCCTGCCTTTTAATAGCCTCCCTTCAGCTACTGGTTGTCATTCATCTGCAGTATTACATCTGCATTCAACCACTTCCTCTCTCTCACCAGTGCCCCTTTTGTCTGATGTTCATTCACACTATCCCCTTCTCTCTTAGTGTTTAAATGAGTGAATTGAACAGGTCAGGGTACAGAGAATTTTCGGTCTGTTTTAAGATAAGAGCCAGCACCTGGACTTTGTGGCAGGAGACTGACAATAACCAGAAGGGTCTATTCTCCCCCTGACTGTACAACGCTGTGGTATTATGTTACATTGCTAACACGGTGTACATTAGGTCTGACACAGACTCCAGAAACCAAGGTCTACATTTGCCTCTGGAAATCTAGAATTTCCAGCTTCCATTCCCTCTGGCTGTCTAGTATTCTGTTCTCCCTTCCCCTCTCTCAGGGCCAAACTGTAACCAATGCTGTCCACGTGGAAGACACATCATATTCAGAGCCTTCCTCTCCTGTATTTATGGTCCAAAGGTTTGCTACAATTGGCCTGCAAGAGAGAGACTATTCCAACACTCCTTCCTAAACCTTTCACTCTTTCCATACTGGGGAGTGGGGAATAACTTTTTTCCTTCTGGAAAGCAGGCTCACACCTGCAGGGGATCCAGGCATTGTGAATCCATTCCACAAAGCACATGATTAGGCATACAAATAATTTTTCTTACTGGGCATAAGTCATTAAGCATCTGCTCCAGGGCACTACTGGATGGAGATCAAAGAGCTCAAAATCACTGCCGGAGGGGAACTCAGGAGAAGAAAGAGCAGAAAGACTTTACCAACATCCTGGTTCTTCACATAAAGGTATTCCACTAAGGTTTCCAGGCAGGCAACCACAGCTTGGGAGAGCAGCAAGTCTTTCTGGAATACCAAGAAGGGGAGAAAAAAGAAGAAAGGAAAAAAAAAACAAAAACAAAAAAACCCAGTCAACAGCTATTGCAAGAGGAAAATTCATAAAGTGGCAGGATCTGAAGAGCATGCAGTACAGGGAAGAAAACATCCTTCATCTCCTTCACAGGATGCAACGTGGTGCAAATTATCTGTCACATCAAGGAGCCAGACAAAGGCATGACTACTTATTCTGACACTAAAAAAAATTAAGTAGCAGCCTCCAAAGAATAAACATAGGAGCCTAACATTGCTTGACAGAGTCAAATATAAACTGATGTACTACCCCACAAAACACCTTGCCAAGGACATTGGGGAGGGACTGGCATTTGCTACACTGTTCCCACCTCTGTCCCTATGGGTGTGGTGTCCCTGCAGAGCAGGAGATGGGAAAACAGAGATCAGATTGTCATCAGTACACTGAATTTCAGCTATCCAGTTCAGCAGCAGGGAGTACTGCATAGCTTGATTTACCTTCCTTCTCACTGCGCCATGCTGCAGCAAGAGCATTTTCCCTCCTTCTCCTCACATGTCTGTCAGGGGTGGAAAATGCAGGGAAAAATAATAATAAAAAAAAAAAAAGCAGCCCCTTAGGTTCTGCAGCAGGGTGGTTCTTCCTCAGGTTAGCGCACCTGCTTGAAGCCCAACACTAGTTTTGTTCCAAGAGTCGTATTTTATATACCTGCAACTGGATGTGCACCAAAAGGTTCTGCAGGCTGACAACAAGCAAGAAGACCTGCTGCATGGCAAGGGGGTGCAAGGCAGCATCCTGCGGTGATGATGGCTGTGGCCACGTAGCACCTCGGGCTGTGTTTTGGTCAACGATCACCAGCAGAGAGGAGGAGAAGTTCTGTCGCAGGACAGTTCTCAGGAACTGCATGATGCTCACTAGACAGGGAGACGCTTATTAGTGTGTGTCAGTGTTTTCCTCTCCCCTGCCCTGTGTGTTAGTGCCTGTGCAATAGCATGAGAGAGAGCGAGAGGAGAAAATTTAGGGGTAAGGGCTCACCAGAGTTGCCCAGCAGCTGCTCACAGCTACAGACTGGAATGGCAACATAAATTCCCTTGTTTGGCTCCTCTTGGTGAGACGCGACCCCAGTTCACGCTCAGTTCCAGATGTCATTACCAACCTCCAAGAAAGATTTGTCCAAAAGCAGCAGAACTCCAGACAGTTCCCTTTTGCCTTTTTTTCACCACCAGTTATGTAATCCCAAAGCCAAATGGACCAAAGCTTCCAGATTCCCACCAGCACCTCCATCATCCCATTCCACAGTCACCAGCTCTCCATTGTTGCCTGTAACATGGTACTAGTGTGTGCTTCCAGTCAAATCCTTGCAAGAAATACAAAGTACCTAACAGCAGGACTGGCTTCTTCTTCCTGAAGATGACTGCATTCAGGACTTCTGCTAGGTCTAGAGAGAGTGTCTGGTGAACCTAGAGGAAAATGAAATCAAAAAAACAGTGCTGGTTTGGACCAGGGAAAAAACTTCCTTACATACTTCCAGTCCTTAGACACTACCCCATGACAACCATTGAAAAACAAGGAAACAGCAGCACGGTTTCAGGAGTCTAACCCAGAAGGGAGTCACATCAGTCACCAGCCCCGCACAGTTTCCAAACCACAGTGCAACTCATTTGCTGGTTTCACTCTCACTTCTCCCTGCAGCCCCTCTGGCACATGGCTGTCAGACTGCCAAGCACATGGAGTAGAGGACCAGGCACCATCAAACACGGCTGTACCCTAGCCACACAGATAGTCACCAAGACTGAGGAGCCAGGCAGTCAAAAGCCAGTAGTAACAAGAATGTGTCCCTGCCTGCTGGAGCTGGGAAGCCTGCAGAGATCCCAGGGCTAGAAGCTACAGCATGGGTGAAGGAGGCAGAGGATGTCAGGGACTTGGGAGCTAGGTGAAAGAGAGGTGGGCTTTAAAGGGCAGTCTGCAATACACTGTTTCCCTCACGGAGCAGCTGTCCAGGAGCAATGGCGTGAGGCATCACAGAGACCCAGAAGGGTTCCAGTTTTTCAGTACATCAGAGAAGTGGCAGGGGAGGGCACGCGTAAGGACCACAGGTCTGATTCCATCACACCGTGTTCTGAAGAGAGAAATGTTCAACAGGAGAGCTAGGAATATCTCCTGCAACAGGGTAACGGTGGTTATTTTGTCTAAGAACCAACAAGACAAAGTCTTCAATAGTCTACCATGCATGTCCCATGTTTATCCACAGGCTTCTACTAAAGCCAGTAGCAGTAACATAGCTAAGATGCAAGCTTGCTATGGCCAGGCAAGTCCTCACTGTTAACATCAGCCTGAGATGAATGTGGCCATTTCTCAGAGCCGTTGTTCCTCTCTAAAAAACTGAAGGCTCAGGGAGTCGGCCTGGCATCGGATCACATTCACAGCTACAAATGCTCTCTTACAAGGGCCTCTAGGATGCTTTGTGCAGCTTCTGCTATACTGAGCTGCAGAAGGCGGCAAGAGAAGTGACCCTTCCTCTTATCCCCTCTCCTTCCTCCTCAGCAGCAGATTAGAAACACTGCAACTTAGAAATGCTGAAGATGAGAAACACTGAAGCAGCCCTGGCCCACTTCCATTTGCCACCTGCATCTGTAGTTTCTTTCTCCATCTCTGGTGCAAGAAGGGTTCCAGATTGCTTATCACAGAACATTAAGCCAGCAAGGTACCGATGAAGGCAAACAAGAGGTGTATAAGCCACTAAATGACCGTGCTTCAAAGATCAGTATGAACTGAGAGAGTCACTCACAGAAGATGAAGCTCGCCACTTACCTACTAGAATTGAATTTGAGACTGGCACAACACTGACCACCCAGACACAGCCCTGACTGGGAGACAGAGAAGGTAGATTGTGATCAGCAGTTAATAGAGCAGGGACAGCTGGTCCTGCTATGCATTCACACAGCTGACAGTCCATACAAGCCCCATGCTGTAAGAGCTAAACAGAGGCAGCACATCCGTGAAAAAACAGGTGCGGGCCTGGTCTGGGTTGGCCTTTTAGGAGACTTCTTCCCTCAGCATGAGAAAACCAACCTTTGCCTCTCTGTGCAGATGCACGTGTGCCCTTAATGTGATTTTATCATCTGTGAATAGGTGCACTGACTCCCAAAGAACACACTCTGCTGGGCACAACTGCAAGAGCAGAGCTCACAGCTCATGACATGCTGTTTAACTCCGTATCAAGAGAGGGAGCTTCTTCTGGGGAAAGTATCTCCTAGGTAGATACTTCAAGGGGAAATGTTATCCCCTTGTGTTGGCATTAGAAAGTGCTTCCCCTGAAGCTGTAATTCCAGTATCAGGCAACAACTCCACCTTAGCTTTCTTGTTGGACTGCAAAGTATCAAATACAATTACAGATGCCCACAATCATAAGAGCCTGCTAACTCTGAACACTTACTTGCCAATAATAGGCTTGGATTTTGACTTTTCCACTACTGATCATTTTAGTATCAAAAAAGCAGTTTACAACATAAGAACTGCATCTCCCACACCCAGCCTTCCCTTGAGAAAGGCCTGATGATGCATTTTGCTCTGTCCTGAAGAGGAAAGTGTTTTGGATCGGGAGAGCTGGATATGGACTTTCCTCCCCAAGACTTCTGTTCCTCTCAACTCTCCGATGATTCAGGTCTCAGCCTTCAGCACCAGGCAAGCTTCCAGTCCTACTGAAGAAGTGCATCAGGGAACAACTTGTGGACAATAACAAAGGAGCAACCAAGGCAAGCAGATTCCAGGCCAAAGCAAAATTCCTCTACTAATGAAGAATTTTTTACATTATTTATTTATTTAAGGTTTAGCCATTCCCTGGATCTGAACACCAGAGTCATTCTGACCTCAGTATTGTAGCGATGCTGATGAAGCAAGAGGGACGCAACCAACAGCCATCCAGAGCACAGCAAGGCATCCTCAGACGACAGGGAAGCACGTTCCGAGGGAGAAGGCCGCAACCAGGTGCCCTCCAAAACCTTCTGCAGGAGCTCTAGCAAGGACACATTGGAGAGCAGCACAGCCACTGCTGTGTGGAGAGAAACATAATCAGAGAAGCCGATGGGATGGCACAGGTTAAACCAGCTTGAGAAGCAGAAGGGAAGTGCAGAGCACACCCCTGCTGCAGTGAGGCTGCTCGTCAGAGTAAGGCAGCCCAGTTACACTGGTATTCATCTCCCGCACCGCAAGCAGCCGCTCGGCCAGCTAATAAAATGACTGGCCTTCAGCTACCACAGCTTGAAGGCTGTTTAGAGCTGTTGTCTATTATTGTTTAATTTTCTGAACCATGGCAATACCAGGGCATTTCAAACAAGGCACCAAAGTCCCACTGCTGTGTTTTACGAACAAGACAAATACAGTGGTTCTGCCTCTCAGCAGCCAGTTCCTCAATCATCAGAAGGCAGCAAAAATAAACCAAACCAAATCAAACCAAAATCCTCAACCTAAAAAACCCTCATCCCAAATACAAAATGGTCTTTGTTGACTGTAATGCCGTGTCTGGAAAATTCCACCTTACCTGCTGAGACAGTTAGAATACCAAACTACAACCTTACTGACTTTAACTCAGCGATCAATACAATCTTGCCTCACCTCTCTGTTGACTACAAGGTGTTGTCTGATGAAGGCTCCAGTACAGAAAATTCAAGGATGGTTGCAGGAGGTCAGTGTCTCTTGGCCTGCATTTCCCACAGAGATTACTGACTGGAAACAAAAGAATGTACATAACACAGACACTAACAGAACAGGGCACCTCAGCACAAGAAAGTCATTTAGTGGGGAGAGAATTCGGACGTAAGTGACACAGCTTGAAGTGAAAATAAACAGAGCATGGTACAAATAAAGCAACAGGCATAGGATGATAATGGGGAGGGGGTAATAAAAAAGAGTATGCTAAAGAGCATCCAACTACATTGGGCAGTAATGAATCCAAGAGCAACAGACTATAAGTTACCCGTTTCCACAGAATTAATTTGATCCTAATCAACCATAAATGGTCAAATCCCTGTCTCACATAGCGACAGACTGGGGAATGGCATGGAGAGCTGTGTTCTCCACTCTCACCAACTCTGCTTACACTAAGAATAAACATACCATATTTGTCCTAAGCACCAAACACTTAGGAACAATGTTTAGCAAGAGTTTGGAAGGGAAATCCAGGACTGCAGGGCTCAGCAAAACTGTCACAGGAAATCTTTTGAAAAGCTTAAAGTCTAAGTAAAGCAATTCTCAGAAAACATGCATCAACACACCTCCCCACACCCCTTCCACCTACAAGCTGGTTTCACCTAGCCTCATCAGAGGAAAGTGCCCTGCACTCCCACTCCTGAAGAACACAGCCTGGGGAGCCAAGCAGGGAATGAAGAGCATGCCTGGGGCAGGGAAAAAGTTGTGCAGAAAAATACAGAGCAGAAAGCGAGAAGCTTGTGACTTCTGGGAGCAGCTGACCTGTGCTCTGAAGTCACAGCAGCTAAAAAGGACTGGTATAAAGAGGATATGCTTCTTCCACGCTCCCAGTTCCCTTGGCTAATGAATGTCTAAGATACACTGCTTCTTTACAAGGGCAACACAGACAGACTTGAGACATGCAACATTTCATACTGAAGGGGACAGTCCTTCAAAGTCTGCTGGAGAGATCAATTTGTCAGAACAGAGAAGAGATGAGAGGATAGATCAGCTGAACTTCCCTCTAGTATCTACTCTTTTTTCACAGTCTGCATGAACCTCCCCTAGCCAAGTAAGAAGGGAGAAGTCACTGAGTAAGGATCACCAGACAAAAGAGCAGACCACAGTACGGTATGTAAACAAACACAGCCCTGTCTTTATGTCTCTGGGGTAGAGTGGGCAAGTCCTGCAGCTGGTTAGAACCCATATACTCTGGACTCATCACATTCTGTGGAGAGCCCAGGTTCACCAGGCTGCTGGTTCCTGCTGGTTGGTTCACAGGACAGCCCGTGGCCCGAACCCCACAGCAGTGTGTTAGCAAGTGTGGACAGGGAAGGATGCTTCAGGATGCACGTAAGTGATACTGTCATGTACCAAGTAAACAAGAGTCACAGACCCTGAAAACAGCTCACAGCCAGGAGAATACTTTGGCCACCTTGTGAGGTTTCAGACAACAAATGTATTGTAAAAGCAAGAGGCAGAGAACCTGGGTTTTGTTGACTGAACTGGCAACCAAGGGCTCTTTACAATGCTCTGGCTTTGAAAGTATCTCAAAGCAACTGTAACTGTAAGGCATGGTACACCTTCTCTCAAAGGACAAAGAGACAATCCCTAATCATCTTCTGGAACAATTAATAAACACAGACCTAAGGCCCCTGGGAGAAGACAAATGCACAGACTCACCCTGGTGAAGCAGCTTGAAGTCTGTGCTGTCCAGCTCCCTCAGACCCTTGCTCCTCAGCTGCACCAGGAAAAGGAGGTTCAGCAAAACAGGCAGGTTCCTATTAGCTAAGAAGGGTGCAGACAGCTTAGCTTGTCAGTGAGCTTGGAACTGTTGTACCTTAAAGCATGTCAAGAATTGTTAATTGTCCAGCTCAGAAATGAGAGAGGGCTAGGGGAGGAAGTATTCCCCCTTTACACACACACACACACACATACACACACACATACAGACAGCGTCCCAATTTCATTCTCATCTCTACAGTCCCCTCTGGATCATGCCCCCCCTCTGCCACTGTGCAGCGGCCTGAGTTACACCATTTTAGGAACAACCAGAAAGGAGGGGGGAAAAAAGAGGCTAGGGTCATTTACACCCTTAGTGAACCATGTAAGGGGCATGGCTGTCATACATTCAGACTGATGCCTCTAACAAACTAAAAGCCACCAGCCCATTCTAGATTGCCCTCTTCCCAGCTACTTGACCATCGCTGGCAGCCCATGCTTTGACAGCAGCCCAGCACCTCAGAGCACTCAGCTGCGCAGCATTAGTTCTCCTCCACCTTGTGAGGCTGGAAAATGTTTCCATTCTGACCCAAAGGGCAGAGCAGAGACAGTAGAAGTGAGAGCCCCACACAGCAGGTCTGTACGTGAGGAGGATGGAGCTGCTCAGACCACCAACTCCACAGGGCAACTCCCTCCCCAGTATATTCACTATTCTGCAGCACTGTAAAGAGGTAAAGATTTTGTATTGCATATAGCCATACCTACAGCAAGCAACTATCACCTCCAGAAAACACCTTCACAAAGGCTCAGGAGTTTTCAGTTTTTCAGGAGGAAACACTTACGGGTGTCTTTAGTGTTCACATGTTCTTGATGAAGTCCCACTGTTAGGCCTTATTCTGGTCTAAGAGCAGGATACTGTTTGAACAAGGATGCAGATCCTCTGGACTTATCTTCCCCAAACCTCACAAAGAGCTGCCCACGTGCTGTGTGACAAGGAAGCTGTGCTTCTGGAGTACAGCTGGTGTTTGATTTTCTGGATGGGCTGCCAGAAATTCGGGTAATGAGTTCAAGATTCAGTATGAAGAGAAGATGAGGATATTAGTGCCAACAGAATGGCTTGAAACTTGCAAAATCCCCTTTAGCCGAGTGTCCTGTCTCCCAGGACACCAGCAGTTTGGAGGAATAGGTCCGATTCCCATAATAGGTGGACAGTCTGCCCCCCTGCAGCCTCTGGGACCCTTAGATCAGCAGCAGAGGGACACCGCAAGTCCAAATATGCACAATTTCAAACAAAATCAGATCTAGCAGATGCCAAGGTTGCTTTCTTAATCCATAATCTTGCAACCTCATGCTCAACCGTGCTCCTGCTTTCAAGTGTCACCTCTTCTCCAGCATACTGACTTTGCTTGAGGGAAGGCAAAACCACTTTCTCTCTTGTTGCTTCCATCCCAACGGCTGCACAGCAGAACACTCCAAACAGGGCAAGGCTGTTACAAGTGTCAATGGCCCCCTCAGGAACAAGTGAAAGTTGTGCTGGGCCCCTGTCCCAGGGGAGGAAAGGACATCCAAATACTGCTCCCTCTTTCAGTTCAAGCTCACAGGATGTTTTGCATTCACAATGGGACAACAGTCCCAACACCACAGCCAGGGCTAATAAGGAAAAGAAGGATTTCCCCCAGTTACAACCCTGCTAAATCTTTGAGAGATTTAATAGAATTCCAAGATCTGGTGATAGCACTGTTCCTGTTTGGGAATCAATATCATGAATGATTCAAACAATCTCTGCTTCTGGTCCCTGTCCCCTGGGAACTGACTGCACTCAGGCACACCAAGCTGTTTTGCACAGAGAAGAGGCAAAAAAGAAGGATGTCTCTCAGTCACCAGTTGAGCCCCTGTTCAAGCTGGAAGATTTAGCAGCACAGCTCTCCATTTGAACGCTTATAACAGTATAAGAGAACCTTGCTTTGGTTTAACAATCACAGTTGGAAGACAGAACAACCTAAGTTAGGAAAAGATTCACTTCAAAACAAGAATCTCTGGAAAAGGAAACTAAATCAGTACAGTTCTGTCTGTAAATTGTGTCATGCAGATAAGTCCTGAAGTGACATCAGCAGTTCAAAAAGACTTATCTTAGACTGCGTCTCTTCAGCCATCTACCCTGCTAGCTGATCTTACAGCAAGACCAAGTCACAGAGGGGAGTCACCTTGCAAGGAGGCCGAGGTGTTCTCTACCAGCAGCTGCTGCAGAATTTGTAGGAACTGACTCCGGAGGAGGTCACAGACAAGGACATCCTCATTTCGTTCCAGAAAGGTCCTTAGAGTCATCACCACCTTCCAAGCCACCTTCACAGAGCTTGAGCAGACCAAGTCCTGCAAGGGAACAAGCACAAATATTACCTTTCTGCCCTGATGAGGCAGAAGTCACTGCTATTTAATACCATTATGCTAAGCTGGTGCCTTGGGAAACAGCCTAATAAAGCACCATTCAGATAAGTATGTCCTGATTAAATAGAGAACTGAATAAAGCAGACGGACTCTCACCTGACAGACACCTCCAAGTAATATCCCCTTTAAAGAATGTATTTGGCTATGTATCTCCCATGCAGCACACAAGTGTAGGGGTAACATACATTTAAGGTCAAGGCTTTAGACAGGTGAAGTCCTAAAGCCAGGGCCCTCTTTCCAACAGCACAGAGCCTCTATTCCCTCGTTGTTTTGAAAAACCTGGATGCGTATTAAAGATGCTTACCTAAAATCAAGCTTATGAGTCAGACCATAGCTACTCATTTTCCAAAGGCTGGCAGCCTTGTATCTGCAGTAGCAACCTAACAGTTAAGCTGCATGAAACGTACATAAACCAGACAAGCAACCGCTCAGTCACGGAAAATGGAAGAGTCGTGTACACAGCATTCAGCCCACGAGCCTGCTTCTTGACTACAGACCTCTGTCTGGAGTCTTGGAGCTGAATCTCACAGCCAGTAGCATTAATTTGGGCATATTTTTGCTATTAAGGAGTTTAACATGAAATTCACCTGCACAGCACGTACAGATGCAGTTCCATAAAGACCAGGCAGAAAAAGCCTGGTAGTGCTGACATAATGTGATCGTCTCAACATGTATTATGTCAGTACTACTTTTCCTCTCCTCCCCCAGTAGCCCTGACTACTGCATTGCAAATTCTACAGCAGAAAGAGGTAAACAGAAAACTGGTCTCAGCAACCAGGTGTACAGCCTCCTAGGACAGACTACATCCTTTTCCAGCTGCCTTCCCCTATCACACAGTAGTGATGCATCCAGTCTGGGATGATGGAGGGGAAATGGCTGTAGAACCCCATACCCAAGGAAAGCAGTAAAGGTAAGAACAGGCTGCCTGTGCCAGAAAAAAAACCTCTCTACTTCTGAGCCAGATTCCTGCACATATCTGAGACCTTCAGGAAAAAGGGACAGGGAGCAGTTTGCACAAACAGCTCCACTGACGTAGGTCTGCTCCATATGACATTCAGGAACATAATCTAACATCAGTCAGCCTATCTCCCTTCTCTGAGAGCAGCTCAGATCTGGAGCATGGAGAAGACAAGTGGGACAGTGTGAGATTACAACCATATTCACCACCAGACAACTACACACAGCACCAAATGGCACTAACCACAGCCTTCCTGGTCCTGGTAAATGCATCCCTGTGTTAACATCTTCCTTCCTACTCTAACCCAGACAGCTATTAAAAGCAGATAAGAGAATAAATAATGCTTGGAAGGACAATCATTTTTGTTTCACTGTACCATGCAGAGGCCTCTCCACTTTACTAGTGCATTCTCAAGCTGAGGTTATTCACCTCATAAGTTCTGTTTGCATCTGACAGTATATTTATCCCAGGGTATTGCACTGTTTTATTAGCCCATCTAAATTCAGATTGATTATGCTCTTCCCCAACTGAAAGGTGAATTGTCAAAGCCCGTGATTTATTACAACTCACTTTAAAGACCAGGACAGAGCTAAATTAATTTATTTCTGCAAGAGCACGTGGCAAGACAGAAAAGGGAAAGTGGGAACGCTGTAACATTCAGGGAAGAAGCCAAAAGTTTCTCTTTTGCTTATTGATAGACCTGTGATTTGCTCTAGTTTATGGAGTGCCAGGTTCCAGAACTACTGCTAAAGGTAACAGCCTAGGCAAGTCTCATGGGACACTTCTCCTCCTTAATTTGTACTAATACCTAAACTCATTGACCCCTTACACTAATGGTCTGCAATGGTGTCAAACGCCTGGATGTTGCTATCTACTCTGCAATATCACCCTAACTGTGCAAACTGTCCTATGTGACAGCCCTCCTGTCAGTCATTTCAATAACCTGGGATATAAAAATTTGCTTCATTGACTCTTAGATCCGAACAAATACACACCAGTCTGTAATGCCTGGTGGGTGTTTACTCAGAATCAAACCTTGCTTCTTCATGGGTTTCTATTATCAATTATATATAGTTTTAATTTCTCTAACAGGATGGAGAAGAAACACCACAGCTCTCAGTTTTCACCCTTACAGGCACAACTCGTGTTCTTGTGTGAAAATGTTAGCAAGTATTTACTATGTGACTGACTGAACAGTCACGGGACAAGTGGACACTGATGGGGAGGGGTAAGAGAGCAGATGGGAAAGGTGGAAGTGAGAGAAGGTCTCTAAGCAGCCATCAGGACCTGGATTCTGTCGTGATTACACAGGTTAACTGAGCTCATTACACCAACTAAAGGCAAACACACCAGTCCTGCTACTTCAAGGCCCCTTTCTCCCCTCCACTGATTAATTTTCCCCATCCCAAGTTTTTATTTATCATATCTCTTAAGAGCAGTAAAATGTGCTACTTGCAGTCCTGAAAACCCAGGAGTAATGCAAAAGTCTCTGACAAGACTCTCCAGTTAAAACCAAAAAAAAATTAACCCCCCAAGCAAACAGAAAGCCATGCCCTCAAGACCTGTTCTCTGCAAACTGCTTTTTCAAAGTTCTTTGTCCCTCATACTCTTCTCAGCTCTCAGTAGTAAACCATTGCTCCCAAATTAGCAAAACAGCTTCTTGAAAGGCTGCCGCAGAAGAATCTGGAGCATCCAGCTGTACATTTGGATAGAGAAAGGAATGGGGATTTTCATGGCACCCATCAGCAGCACCCTTCAGATCCCTTCCTAGTCAACTCTCAAATGATCACAGTGGATGGATGACAGAGGAAGAGCTAACACACAGTGCCATTTTCCATATCAGGCTTCCCTTGGAGACGGACGTTAGTGTATACACACATGGGCCCTCCTAGCAGAATTATCAGCCTTGTAACAGCACTAAATGCTTTAAGAACTGAAAAGCCCCCTAAATCAGGGCCAGGATAGCAGCCCGTCCTTGTGAAAGTCACATACCAGTAAAATAAGTACAATGCTGGAATTGCTCTTCAGAATGAGAAGTAGCGGGTTGGCGCTGTTCAGCTCATCAAAAGCACCAAAATCAGTGTCTTCAGCCTCAGTTTGCTTGCAGTCTCCCCAGGAAAACCAGAGTTGGAGGACTTGGTGTCCAAACCTCCCCATAAGTTCAGGGTAGTGCAGGAAGAATTTCAGCAGGAGAGGACAATGGACATAGACCAAGCTCAGATCTGGAAGATTATCCAGGATTCTCCTTATGGTACACAATGACCTCTGGCAAGTGTGTGGGAGGGAAAGGGGGAGAGAGAACGAAATAATCAGTAGAGACTGAATATCAAAAAGGCAGAGTGATGAGAGTGTACCGTGAGAAACAGTCACACTGCTTTTTAAGTAGACAATCAAATATATCAGTTAAACATCATTTTCTGAAGCCCATTTGCATCACAAAGGCTAAGAAACTTGTAGGCTTTATACAGTGCTCAAAGCTGTGCAGCAGCAAAGAGCCATATGGGAACACTAGAAAGCCTGCTGCAGAAGCTGTAGATGTGTTCAGGAGACTGAAGCTATGAAATTTATTATATTCCATATGTGAATTCACAGCCTATCCAACGCATTTACACTTCCCACACATACACAAGTTTATTCATATCTATATTCCCTAGTGGCTTTTCACAGTTTTCTTTCCAGAGTGCAGATGCACTGCACACTCTTCACTCATTCACCACTCACCACCTATGTCAAAATACTTTCTGCAAGTGGGGAGAAACCTTAGTTTCAAAAACAAGGGTCAGAGAAGTAGGAATTAAATATTCTTTTACCAAGTCCAGGGCTTTGCCTTTGTCCTGACAGACAGCAAGGAGGTAAATTGCAGCTCTGAGTATGTATGGGGGGGGACAGTCTCCATAGTCCTGTGCTGACAGGAGGAAATTTCTCATGGCAAAAAATAAATCTGCTTCTGGGACAAACCTGCATTCAAGGAGATTGGAGTAGAAACAATAACATTGAACATATCTTATCCATCAATACATGGTATGTAATGGCCAGAAACCCACTTGCCTTATATAGTCTTGGCTTACCTGTCCCCAAGGGTGTAGGCAAAGTATAAGAGCAGTATGAAGCAGTGTTGGTGGCTGCAGAGAGACTGATCCAAAGAGAAAGGCTCAGGGGTTTCAGCCAGGAGGAGAAGGCTTTCAGCAAGGGTGTAGTTTAATTGAGGCAGACCCTTCTGCAGCAGTTCAGACATCTCTTGTTCTAGAAATAAAACTAAAATGAGCAGGCAAGCAGTGATGAGGAAAGTCTACAACAAAGCAGAGTGGAACAGGGGGATGGGAGTATCTGCCTGCCCTAACTCAAGCCCCATTAAATTAGGGAAGCTCCTGATCTAAGAAATACTACCCTACAGTCTGCAAACAGCAAGAGCACCCCTATGATTTGGCATGAATAGAGTTGTGAGACCTGATTTAATGGAGCTGGTTTTGAGGATGAAAAGACACTTCTGTTTGGGGTTCCCAGCTCCTTGCTCATGCAGCCTGTATGGTAATCAACCACTGCCAGTGGGAGAAGTGGCTTTTGTGATGTGGAAACTTTCATCTCACTTACTTGGGACTTACCTACTATGGAAAGTTACAGTATAGACAGGAAAGCTTTACAGATTATGTCAGAGGAAAAAAATTACCTTAATCTGCAGATATGGGTGACCATGGTAATACATACTGTTTCAATCAAAGCATGCACAGTCATGCTAATCAATGCCACCATATAAAGAAAACCATAGGCAGATAAAGCACATTCTTTCAGGTAGGGTTCTAAACCCTTTCAAAAGGCATTCTCTGGGTGTTGTCTTCTTGCTGGACGCACTTAAAAAAGATCGGAGGGAGGAGCAGGCGGAATCTCTAAATAGAGTTTATGTGTGTTCTTCCTTCCCTCCTCCTTTGTCTTTTTTTCAAATTATTTTTGCACCTATTGCCTAGAGGGTGGCAGGGCCTCTAACTAAATGAAGTGCTTTGTCTTCTTCCCCAAACTTGCCCTCCTGAGAAGAAGTTCTCTCCTTCTCTGTGGCAGAGTAAAGGCCCAGGCATAAGCTGCAGAGGAAGACAGAACAGACCTGATTCAAGGCAGGATTTCTGTGGAAAAAAGAGCAGAAAGACACAGTGAAGGAGGCTAGAAACATCCTCTTCATAGTCTTAATATCACACGCTGTCTGCTCAAACCTCACTTTACTGAATGACCACATACAAGCATGTGCCCCATCACAAGACTCCAGAAGCCAACCTGGGCTTCCAGGAAAATGAGGAGTTTCCAAAGGACAGTCTGCTCACAGATGTGGGGTGGCTGTACGTGGTGATGACAGCAAACATGTTCACATCCCTTGGGACAACATGAATACAGTGGGGTACTCTCACAATCATTGTACTTGGTACACACAGGGAGTCTTGTAAGGGCAGGACCCCTAACACTGCAGAGAATGGGAGATGTTTGAGGGTGACTTTCAATACCAGATTCCACTGGCAAACACCAGTAAGGAGACTTTTGTAGCAACGGTGTTTCCAGGGATGGACACTGAAGAATGCCAAAACATTAAAAAGGGTGAGAGCAGCTCTATTTCCAGGTGTTTACCTCTCTCCAGTGATTTTCTTGCAGAACAGGACATGACCAAATCTCTCTGCACTGTAACATGCCACCCTTGGTGCCCCGCACTAATGCATTCAGAGGCCTGGACTGCTCCCCACACACACCATTCATGGGCACAAACATCCCCACTCTAAGCTCCACAGTGGGAACCTGGACTAGGGGTGCTGTGGATTTTGTTTACTTTTTTAACGAGATGCGGTCACAGAAAGGAGGAAGTAAAACATATCTGCAGACCCACAGAGAGTCTCCACAAGTGCTCCACAACCTAGAAATCACAGACTCTGCTACACAAGACCCTTTGCAATGTCTGCTGTTGATGTTTTCCTCTTCCCTCCCGTTTCTTATGCATTATCACACCACAAGGAAGGAAGACAGTGGTAGTATGTGCCTAGGAAGCCAGAGCTCAGATGGATCCAATGCTACTGTTAGTTCTTTTCAAAACATTGATTTGACTACTCTAAAGCCAGGCTGCTTTATCTCTGTCTGTGCAGCTCACGATTGAGCACAGAATTCTCATGATGCTGTGTAAATCCACCCGCCCCCTACCCAAGTGGTTCTCCCTTCTCCCACATCCAGCTTTTCCGTTGTCAGTTACCATTTACATTTTGCACTAAGATATAAACACTCTTGAGTTTTTCAGCATCCTGTCTTGCCTAATCAGGTGCATTAGATAAGGCACGATCTGCTTTCCCATCTGGAAATTTTTAACTTGCTCACAATACCTTTGTACAGAGCAAAATCTGGCCTTCAGCTCCAGTGTCAGTCGGATGAAGGAGGAAGATGCTAGACAGAAAGCAAGATACAAATGTTGAAGGAGCACAGAATGTGTAGGGGATAAGGGAAAAGAGTAGGCAGGTCCCATAACCATCCCCACACATGTTCTTGCAAATCTGGTGAACAGGGCAGGTCATCTCAGTAAGAATACATTTGTTAGGCTTTCTCTTGCAAAGCAAACTACTCCAAGTTTGGTCTGGAGAGGAGTACCTGAGATTCATTTGTTCTCTCAGGAGGAGAAGGAGATTTCCCAGTTTCACGTGTTTAGAACAAAGCAATTCTCTACACCACCTCTCTGATGCGTGAACAGTGAGGAATACACAGAGTAAATAGGATTTCTACATAGTAAAATCCCACCACCAATTCCAGCATAATCCCTATCTACAGGAACAGCCAACTCTGAATATTCTAGAGGAAAGGGTAAAGCTGACACAACTTACTTATCTAAAATAAAATCTGTCCCATCATCATTGCTAGACCAAATAACTTTTTCATCCTGCTGAACATGACTGCGCACTCTATTCCTACTCACATAAACATGTAACATAATCCCCCACATAAAGTCTCATTAAGCTCATTGCTTCAGTAATATGCAGTAGCAGCAAGTTCCATCAGTTAAGAGCACAGAGAACACGACACTGCATTACCCCCATACCCAGCTTTTTGGAGAACTTATTCCTCATGTTTGGCACCACTGTGAAGAGAGTATTAAGTGTTGATAAGAAAACCTCCATCACTGCTGGGCTGACAGCCCTTTCCAGGTAGCTCTGGGGAAAGAAGAAAAGATCAGAAGCACGATACACAATAAACACTGAAAGCAGCAGCTTTCTTCCAGCCTTCTGCCTGCCCAGAAAGGTAGATTTCTAAATCCAAACAAATGGAGTAACAGCTCTACCAAAATGCCTGGCAGCAGGCACACAGGCTCACAGAGCACTTGGAGAGTATCTAACACTCTCTTCTGCCAACGTTATGAGCTGTGCCGCTAACTCTGCAAGACATTACAACAAACAAGAAAGTTCTTCCTGATTCCAGCTGGCAACCAGTTGGGTCTTAATGTGCAGTGCCTGATGTTACTGCTCATACTGCCCTGGAAGTAACTGCTCTTACAGGTCAGATGGCCAATTCTCCAGTGTGGCGTACACCATAGGACATATGCTTAAGTGCAGCTGACTTTAGCAACACTTAACACCTGTACTTCAGCATTTTATTGAGTAGTGGCAAACACAGGCTTTTGAGCTCTCTCTAGAGTCCAGCCCTAAAGGTTTAGAAAAGAATGACTCAACTCACTCTTGTAGAAGGTCACCAGACAATTTTCTCACAGTCCAGTAATTTTTCAACGAGCAAGAAACAGCACAGTGACTCCAGCTTTACCAAACTGGACATGCACTGCACCCTCCCTTCAGGGAGGAGAACAGCAATGCCACTGTAGCTGCCTACCAAGAGACTGGTTAGAGAAATACAAAATAAAACATCTCCAAGCTCTCAACAACTCCACGAATCCATACACCTGAACCTGTGGCAAAGCACGAGCAAAATTCACTCAAAAGAACCAACAGAACTCAATTAGAACCACAACCAGAGTCCCACTGTTTTGACTTTTCTGCTCAAAGTGTCTTAGTGAAAGGTCTGTATGGAGCACTGCAGCACAAGCAACTCACCACGCCTGCTTTTTAAACCGTGTCCCTGGCCTTACTGAGGCACAATACTTAGTACTGCCCTTGCTGTGTAGACTGGGCAACCTCCTCAATACCTTCTGGAAAGAAGTGCAAAAATGAAATTACAGACATAAAATAGCCCTGCTTTCTGGGACACAAGCAAGTTTTGAAAAAGTGGCAGAACAGGAAACAACACTTCAGGCTCTCTTCATTTTCTGCAACATCCAGAGCTGCAATGGATTAGATAGCATGGCAGGTAGGATGTAGGGATTTCACACTCTGAAGAGAGACACTGATACCTACATGGAAGCTTTATGAATTTCTCTACCTTCTGAGACTGTGCACTCTCATTTTTCACGAACTGTATAATGCCATACACCTGAAGAGGTGGCAAATGCCACAGCTATTCTTCG
Source organism: Actenoides lindsayi (assembly GCA_025331215.1). Taxonomy (NCBI): domain Eukaryota; kingdom Metazoa; phylum Chordata; class Aves; order Coraciiformes; family Alcedinidae; genus Actenoides; species Actenoides lindsayi. The sequence continues at coordinate 15,966 of WTSP01005727.1, read as the reverse complement.
TTTACCCCACAGGCTCTCTCTTCCCAAAAAACCCCTCTGGTGCAACCCGCTCTTGGTGCTTGGAAGCACCTTTCCAGGTGACAAAGGTCAAAAGAAAACCTACCATGACCATGGGGATGCAGAGACTGTCACAGATCCTCAGCAGGAACTCAGAGAAGTTGCTCAGCGTGTCCTTGCTCTCAGAGTTGGGGGCAGTGAAAGCATTCTCCTGGGCCATGGGGTCACTCTGGAATTCCACTGCTAACCTACAAACACACAGCGGATACCAGAGGAGAGTGGAACCCTCCTCACTCTGTAAAGAAGTCAGGAGATACTGCATTTCCATCACAACTTTCACCATTAAGGATGCCACAAACACTCGAGGGGTTGGCAACACAGGAATCTGGCAGTCACAGAGAGTTACCTCTTGAGCAAAGCTAGTAAATGTCAGCACTGTTGCACAACAGTACAAGTTGGGAAAGGAAGACTTAGCTTCTGTGAAGAAAGTATCTGCCATGGGAAGCCCTAGTGTGGCAAGACCAAAGTTTCTCAGCCAGGCCAGAGTGCCTGGAGCAAAACACAGTAAACCATGCGAAAATCAGCCAGGAGACCACTCAGCTGATCTAAAAACCATGACAGAACCCAAGTGCCCAAAGACACTGGGTCAGTGCAGACAGGGACACCTGCCTCTGACTGCATGATCTCAGCCAAGCCAAATGCTACTGATGCAAGGCAAACTAACTAAGGTGGCCAGACTTCCCTAACAACAGATCTGGATTCATACACAAACTCAAGTACCACTGTCTGCTGTGCATCTAAGGGTGAGAGACAGCTCCCATCCAGCAAAACAGGAAAAGCTGGTGCTTATAAGCCCACTTGCAGCATCAGGTCATGGACAAAAGCAAATCCAATGGCAGCATCTAGAGCAGATACACATTTGTTAAATGGCTAATCCCCTCTAGCAATGAGACCACATACCCCAGGGTATGGGAATACAGTTTCACACATGCCTTCCAACTGCTCTTACATTGTCAGTAGTTTTGGCTGATTTTCAAGCAGTTCCTCACCTATGAATTCCTAGAATGGAATTTTAAGATCAATTTACAGAAATTAAAGACCTAACAAGACAGTTTCCATCAAAACT
>WTSP01005727.1:0-14497 GCA_025331215.1 Actenoides lindsayi | reverse complement strand
GAACGAGAGGGGCACACACAGGTGGTGTGCGGAAGGGACGCGAAGCAAGGGAGAAAAGAGGGGAAAAAAGGGAAAGAAGCTTTCTTCTCTGATACCAACAGCAGGAGGAACAACAGATTTTGCTTCACTCCTTTCATAACCTGTTTTTTTAACTATTATGCTTTCCCCAGGGAGGGCAGTTAGAGAGCTCCTGTGCTCTTCCCAGGGAGGACAGAGCTGCAGAGCTACTAGTTCTGCACTTTACAGCCTGGATTGCCACAGTTTGGTCTAATGCTGGTTTTAAACAGCTCAGCCAATGGAGTTCCAAGCCCCTCTGACAAAACTTGGTATTTTTTAAAATTTTGTTTCTTCCAACTACTCTTCAAACAATATTGAACAGTTCCTCTCCTTGCTCAACATTGAAATTTTAAAAGTTCTCTGGCTCAGATTTGTTAGCAACTATCCATGCACTAGCTCTTGTTCCCACACAGCATCCTACTGAATCCAGCCAGAAGCCAACTGCAGCATCAGAGTTAATCATCTGCCCAAAATGGGAACCCTTGGAACTCAAAATTTGCCTTTAAGCGTTAACCTGCTGTGGTGGTCTTCTCCAAATAATATCAGAGGAGGGCATGGCAACACATTGGTGCATAGCAGTTCAGAACTCCTTCTGCTTCTCCATGTGATGCTGAGATACCTTAGTACAGGTAAAATCATTTCCCCTTTTCTCCCTTTAACAACAGCCTGGATGTCCTTACTATCTGCCTAGTTTCCTTCCTGTGATGCTCTTTTTTTCTGAATGGGACACCAAGCTTTGTGTGTGTGCAAACAGGCTGACCAACATCTGCCTACAGGGCAAAAAGCAGTTCTGTCTTCTCCAGACAGAGAAGACAGATATCTGGTACCACAGAACTTAGGCCTAAAGCTAGATCATCAGGCATTTGATTCTCTGGTACTTCAGCAAGATGCTCTTGCCACTACAGGCACGCAATTTAAGCCTAGGGTGAGAAGGTTCAGCCCTTGCCTTTCCACTAGTCATTTGTCTTGGGGTCTTTCCTCAGAAGCACATAGGTCCCAGCAGCACATCACACTAACTACATATTCCAGGAACAGGAAAACATTTTCAGTTCCAAGAGTGGCTAACAGGTCCCTTGCTGAGGCATCACAGTGCATACGGGATGACCCTCTTGGTCTGAAGGAACAGCAAGAGATGTTCATTGCCAAAAATATAGACTGATTAATGCAGCATACAAGGTGGGGTCCTGAAGAAGGACCTTGGACTACTGGACACATAAAGACAGCAGCATGCACAAGTAGCCCCCCACAGATCTCCACTGATTTAGAAGGACAACATTCAGCAGCATTCATCTTCAGCTACTTCAAAGACAAAGACTGGTACCATCTTGAGGCGTAGGGATCGGGGTAAGGGGAAAGAACAAATATACAACATCCACACAGTGTGCTAGGACAATCATCCCTGTCCTGCTTGGTCCTGTCAACAAACAACAACAACTTTTGACTTACTGAATGACTCTTGCTACTCTGTGGTGGGGAAAGGTCAGCACAACGCTTCAGCACTGCCTCCAGTAGCTTCTGCAGCTCTTCGTACGGGACTGGAGGGGAGCTCAGATGGTCCTTCCTGAACAAGTAGAGAGCAGGACAACATACACATTCCCTGCTAGGGACATTCCACCTCGGAAGGCAACAGCAGCAGAAATAACTGCTCTTCCCCCAGCAACACACCATTGCCACTTCTCTCCCGCCCAGCATACTGTGGTCACAATATCTGAAGGGTGCCCTCATCCACACGTGCACCCAAACACCCCCTCACTGCATTCACTGTTGCTCCCACTACGGTCAGGAAGCATAGGACTGTACAGAGTCTTATGCTCGCTCCTTTCTACCCGGATGGGGCACGGAGTGACAGAGCCACACCAGCTGCAGTACAGCCCTGCCTGGGACACGAAGTCCTTGCTGCAGCAACTTGCTGCCTACCACAGCTTCATTGCCCTGGCAGCCTTTGAGGCGGGTGGGATGCTAGCTCTGCTCTACCCACGCCTGTCTCAGCCACAAGTCCCACTGTAGAGCACACTCACCCACACAGCCACAGGGGAGCTGCAGAAACCAACGTGGTATCAACAGATCTATCTGAAGAAAAGCCTGCAGATACTTTCCTGCCTACCTCAGGAAAGCTGCCACAGCTCTCACAGCCTCCACCACCACCTCCAGCACCGGGCAGTTCACTGTCTCCATCAAAACATCAATGGCTTTTATACATACACTTCGATTGGTGAACAATTTGATTTCTGCGGGTTGCCTGCAAAGAGAAAACAGAGAAAGCAAGGAGAATAGTGTCAGAGTTAAGTAACTGCAGTGCCCTCTCCTTGTTTCACCAAATGGACAGCTGAGCCGTGTGGTTCCAACCATGCTTTTCAGCATTCAGAGACAGCTGCTTTCAAGGAGGTAGTCTCAAACTTGAGCAGCTGGAGGGTTTGCTACAAAGAGTGAACTTCAGCAGGTCTGGAGCCCTACTGTGATGAAAAAACCCCACAGCCTGGATAACTGTGCGACTGCACCAGTGAACACTGACATGAAAAGCACAAGAAAAACAGGCTTTGCAAAATACAGTGAACTCTCTGCCTAAAACTTAATGCCGAGGCCATCTGCTCTGGCATTTGTAAATTCATCTGACAATTCATATTTCTGAGTAAATAAGCAAACACCACCATCCTAGAACAAGGATGGTGCCATGAGAATAGCTTCTCTCATAGTCCAATAGCACTTGTAATGCCAGATGCTGACAGAAGGACCAGGACTTCCATGGACTTGAAAAGTAACCAGGAAAATAAATGCAATCCAACTGCTTTGACAATTCTTTTTGATAGCGAGCATTTTGGTCTGATCACCTTGTGGCCCAACACTTTGGAGCATTCAGTACAAGAGCACGGAGGGATGACAAGCCATTAATCCCATTATTGGACAGAGCTGTGTAAACAGCAGATCGTGCTCATTTGGCTCTTGGCAAGTCAGGTACAGTTGGGAATGCAGGGGGAAGACAGGCAGCTACATGTGGACAAGAGGCACTAACAGCCTGCCAGAGGGCCTCTCCAAAGTAAAGCAAGAAAGGCATCACAGCATGACAAGAGGCAGACTTGGGAGCCAAAAGTATTCCTTGTTACTCAGTTTTCACAGACATGCCTGACTAAAGCAAGCCAGGAGCACAACTTCCCATGCACAAATGGAAGAGGAAAGTGAACATCAGTAGAAACTACACTAATAGCCCAGATACCAGGCAAAAAGTGGACAGAAGCAGAACCACTCCTTTTAGTCACTCTGTGGGACAAAACCTAGATTAGCAGTCACATCCTGCTGAGAGAAAAAGCTGTGAGGTGGGCCAGGCAAGGAAAAGGCCTCATGGAACCCAGGCACCAGGAGCAGCCTCTGGCCCCAGCCATAAGTAATGTGCTGAACTTCCAAATTGTTTCTACTTCTACTGTAATTCTACTAATCAAATGCATTTCCTTTTTTCAATCACTGACCTTCTGAAGTAAAACACATCAGGAGAAGAAAAAAAAAAAGTCTTCACTGACTCACGCAGGGAGGAAGGGATGGAGGAGTATTGCTGACTCATTCAGGAGTCACAAACCCACTTGCAATATGGTGCACTATAATGTCTTTGCGGCCTGGGAGAAAAGTATGAAGGACAGCACTCTTGCACCTTCCTGCAGTCTCTCATCTTCGGGCCCCAAACTGTGCCAGCCACTCTGGCTGTGGTGGGAGAGACAAGGGGCACTCCAGAGAGAGCTACACCCTGCTGAGGGGAGTGGTGTGTCCTGCTTAGACAACACCAGGCCGTGGGGCTGGCTTACACAAGAGAATCCACCTGCAAGGAAAAACTAAGAGGCAAGATTCCAGGACAAGAACCATTTCCCCATTGTGAGATAGTTTTAAATAAAACATCATTCCTAAGACAAAGCTCAGAGAAACAGATCGGGTATGCTAGAAAATGAGAGTAATTGCACAGAGTGTTCTCTTTGTTTTACAAGCATAAACGCTGTAATTAGTGTTTCCCACATCCTGGTTTCTCTTTTTGACAGATCCCACACTGGCATCATCACACTGTTCTAGCACTGCTGCTTTTCCTTCTTTTTACCCTGCCACTTGCTACAAAATTGACTATGACATTTCCAAAATTCAGCTCAAGGGCTCTCTTGGGGGAAATAAGTGGCAAAAACAAGACTCTGTCACTAGCATGACAGGATGGGAACAAGATCACAGAACAAGAACAAGAAGCACAGAAGAAAAATAAGGCAGCGTATGTTATTTCTTAGAAGAAAACAAGAGGAAAAAAGTGACAGAAGACATTAATATTTCAACCTAGAATTTGTTTTTGCTGTTTGAATTTAGCTCAGATGATGACACAAGACTCGAAGCCATGGAATTTGCATGCTCTGTCTTGTCACAGAGGTGCACTTAGCAAGAGCTGTCCCGCTCACACCTGGGCCTTCCTATCCTCCTGCTCTATCTACAGCCGGAAGGAGATTTCACCTCCCAGATTTGCAAGGAAGAGGGAAGAGGCAGATATAAAGGTGGATGCATGCACAAAGAGGACAAGCTGGGAGGTCTGGAAACAACCATCAGGCCCTTCTTCACAAGAACAAGGGACGTGTTTTTTCAGCAACATCTTTCAAACATAAAGGCTCTGGGTGCCTAGGTTTTTGGTCTCGGATAAAAACTCTAAAAAGCAAAAGCACCACAGCCTCCATTTTGGGGCACCAAACTCTGCCTGTGCAAGCCTGAGGGGAGGACTCCCTTACCGTTTCAGTATTTCGGCGAAGAGCAGCAGCCCCTGTTTGTGCAACTCCACGTTGTTCAGCCGCAGGACATCACAGAGACTCCTCACCAGAGATTCAATGCCTGCACATGTTCAAGAGAAGTCACAGGAAAGGCTTTTAACACCTCGAATTCATGGATGGAAGCAAAATTAATTTTTAAAAGGAAGGAAGGTTTGAAAAATTATTCTTCCGAGCAACCGACAGAAACAACTGCCCAAAACTGCTGAGTGTTCACTCAGCTCCCTGATAATAGGCCCCAACCTCCACTGCTGGAGGTAAGTCCAGAAGAACGGATGTAGGGAACTTAGACTTTCTTCCTTAATCCACTCTTGGCACGTCCACAGAAACACCTACTAGTACCGTAGGTAGCGTCAGTCGTGATAACCGGTTATTGTAACGAACGCACGCCCATCGGGAACTCATTAGGGCAGCAATGCTGTAAATTCAAGCCATGCTGGACATCACAAACATGTCTGATAGGTACTCATTTTCAGCCCTTTATCCGTCCCGACTGGAAACTGCGATTGTGTGGAAAGCATTGAAATTCAGCTAGAGGCACAACAAATGCCCACAGTATTACTGCAGTCACTCTGTCAGAAGGGTTGATGACTCACCATAGACTGTGTGACACTTGGAGAAGAAAAGGCGCTCTTCAGTTAGGAGAAGCAGGCAGCAATACACTGACCAGATGAGAATTTCACTGTTGCACAAGAGACACTCAAAAAGAAATTCTGCAAAGACACAAATAAGGTCACTCTGGTAAGAGGCAGTTTGCTCACAGCATGGCACAGCTGCTCCTAGAACAGAGCAGAGGAAGGAGGAGAAAACGAGGCAGCATAGCAACAGTCACAGGGAGAATGGCTGTATTATGAAATGGCAGGAACAGAGAATGGAGTGGATGCTTCAGGGTATACTAGTCTTCAAAACAAGGTGACTGGAGAGCAGAGTCCCCCAGGCAGGCGTCTTCCCAGCACAAGCTCAGTAGGCAGGAGCTGAATTGTGGTTCTAGCCTTTGGCACAAATGAAAAACCACAAAGCAAGGCTTACCATGGATGCAGGGATCTCTTTTTTTTCTTCAGAACATTTACATCTCCCAAAGAAGTTGTAAAATGAAAGCATTTCTGTCTTTGGGGATTACAGAGAAATAAAAAACCATTGCCCACAGCTGCATTCTAAAGCTAAATCCTAGGTGAAATTCTGTGCAAACTTAGCAGGGTAAGATGGAACCCCAGAACGTTCAGGCTTGCATCTAAGGTCCTGCAAGAAGGACCCTGACTTCAGAGACTTGTCTTAATTCTTACTGTGGAAACTCCATTCTGCCTGTTGACAGCTGCTGCTGTACTTTCAGTTGAAAACTTGCTCTCCTATTCCTAAAATCAAGTTAGCCATTTTTACTGGTATACTGCACACATTTACCATCAGTGGATTTCATGCCGCCAGTCAGATTCCTAAAACAAACTGTCAGGGAGTGCTTTGATATTGAGAAATGAACAATAAGATGCTACATTTCTTCACCTGGGACATCTGCATGGATAAAAGCAGGAGCATATCTGCTGGGAGAGTGAACCAGCACTGCAGCCATACAGTGAGAACTTGCTGCCTGTAACATCTCATCTCTGGTCAACAGAAGCTGTTGGGAAACAAGTCACAATGAGAGAGGAAGTCAGCTGTGCAGATATGAGTAGGAAACAGTTTCCTCTACAATGAAGATCTCTCACAGATGAAACTTACTAAGGCAAGATAAAACACTGGACCAAATACACTCAAAAAAAAAGGCAAAATAAGAACCACAACAGAGAAGATTATGAGTAAGAACAGTTCCGCCCCCATGCCTAGTCATGCTGGCACTACAAGTGCTGTATCAGTCCTCAAGTGTGAGTGAGTAAAATCAGCTGAGGCCAGGAGTAAAACTTCCCCCCACTCCAGGATGCAGGAATGAACAATGAGGTGATGTATGGAGGTGTCCCCATTTCCAACTGCAGCCTCTATTGCTGGTGTTGCCAACTGTGTACCCAAGTGCCTCAGATAAAGGCTCAACACAGGCCAGCAAAATTATTTACGACTACCAACTATTCACTACTACTTCGGCAATCACCTTTTTGAGAACAAGTGGCAGTGAATTTTCCCCTTCTAAAAAGTCAGGATTCTCAGACTCCTCCTCTGTCTTTGAATCATTCATAAGAATGGATACAAAATGGTCAGATTTCAGCAGTTCCTTTAACAAACCTGCAAAAGGGGAAACAAGAGTGAGCACCACACTGGGCATAGCAAAGGATTATATTAACACAGGAGTATTTACACCCTAAGATTTGTTGCCAACTTCCTCCCCTTTCCTGCACTCCTAACAAAGTCCCCCACCTCCAGTTTAGGAAGCTTCTTCTCACTGTGTCCTCAGATACTGCCACGAGCCCCCTTTCTTGCAGCCCCTTCTTGCTTATGCTTTTTGCTGGGTCTGATCTGCTCCCTGTGCCTTCTCAGAGACGCGCACGTGCACTGGTACATGATCTCAGGAGCACTCTACTCGCATCATCTTCTGTGCTTCAGTACCCAGCCCTTAAACTGCTTCTTAGAAGAGCTCTTGACCTGCATTTTTCTCCAAGGTACAGTCAGTGACCCAACAATAACCAGACATTTTCCTTGGAATACTTCTTAGAGAATTGGCATTTATCTTCCCCTCCCACCTTTGCAAGCTCTTACTGAAACAGCTGTATTGATCTATCTAAAGGACATTCACACACAAAAGAAACCCCTCAATATAGAAGTATAGAGCACTGCTACAGGTATCGATACAAATCATGAGTACATGTCAGTACTAGGGTATTGTCTGACCTATAGAATTCTACTTCCAAAGGAATCATCATCCATTTCTAGTATCTGAGTAGATACTAGATGCAACTAGATGCAACCCAGTTCCTGCTTACTTTCTACAAGAAAAAGAAATTCCCTGGATGGATTACAAAGGAGCAATATCAGAAAGGCTGAACCTGTGCTCCCCAGCAACAGTTGATAGATGCAGTTGGAAGCATAAGTGCAAGGAAGTGCCACTTTCACAGTAGCTTTCTAACCTAAACTACATGATGACCCACATCTGAAGACCATATTTGTTAGACTCCATCCCACTGCTCTGCAAAACCCATCTGTCCGTGCATAGTGTTTGCACTTGGAATTTTTGAGGGATGGTCTGTTCCTAGGAGGAAACATGAAACCGAGACAGGCCAGGCCACAGTGCAAACTCTGAAGAGACCCTGAAGATCAGTCAGTGCTAGGCAAACGTGGGCTTGAGGGACAATGGAGGGCTGGGGGAGCTCAGCAGCAGGTCTGGGCCATGAATTGGATTGGGCCACAGAAAGGATTGACCGCTTCAAACAAGCGGCAAAAAGCTTCTCTAGGAAACAACCCCCATTAGAGCATCTAAACCAGCCAAGGATTTCTTCCTTGTTCTAAGCCCCACCTCGCAGTTTCAGCAATGCCTTACCCAAACAATTAACCTGCAGCTCCCTTGTCTGCGCACGCCCAAAGGTATTCAAGAAGATATCGCACAGCCTTTCTTCGAAGTGTGCTGAGAGCCGTTCTGTGCCAAGAGAAGAGGAGTACAGCTTGCCATACAAGTAGCAGACAGCAGCCTTTATACTTTCATTTGGGTAGGTCAAGCCCATCAGCAGATGATCCACTAAACCACCTAGCGCGAGGAAGAGAAACAGCAAACATTCACATCAATGAATTAACTTTTTAAAAGCACCACCTCATTTATTTTCCCCTGTAAACTCGGACAAGCCCACCAGACAGACTGGTGTTGGCAGATTAACAAATGCCACAATTAGGTGATGTGCTCACCACCGTCTGTTCCTCTGAGCAGTAATAAATGGCTAGAGGAACTCACTGTCCACTATCTGAAGACCCATTATTCTGCTACTTCTACAAACAGCTGATCTTGCTCACCAGACCCCCAGGGGCTGGACCAAGGAAAGAAAAACTAAATATATGTTGCCTGTGAGGCAGACCCGCAAATCCCGGTTGACAGAGGCTGGTTTTACTAGGCTGGCTAAAAGCACAATGACAAGCCTGCTATGAAGGTATTGACTTGTGACCCAGGAGGCCTGAATGCCACTTCAACTTCTAGACAAGCTTCTAGCGTGACCTTCACGAACTGACGCAGAGGACAGGGGAGTGCAGGCATATGTATGTGTATTAGGGCTCTAAATATGGCCCTGCCATGGGGCATGACACATTACTCACTGTGCTCTACCACCAGTGTATCAGCAAAACCTGGGATGGCATCTGCCAGCTTGCCCAAGAGAGTGAATGTGGGCAAGCTGCTTCTCATGGTAGTTGCTTTGCACAGCTGTAGAGGAGACAGAGAAAGAAAATGTCTCACTGGTGAGGACACAGTCCAAAGGCAGAAATGCACCGAAACCATCAAGCTCTTGGCCATGCGCAATCCTCCAGAATAGGATCTTTTCCCAAGATGCATCCTCTTCACCACTTAGTATAAACCACAGGAAGATCCTGATCACACCATGAAGCCTCCAAAATGTCTTTTAATCTATACAAGAAGTTTCTGTCTTGTTGCTCCTTTTCCTCTCTCCCCCCTCCAGCTCTTACATGAGCAGAGGAACCAGCTGAACTTCTCCCCTCTGTTGCTACTTCCTGATTTTCTGTAGCCCATGGGTCCATCACATACTTAGGACTGAAGAAAGCAAGAGTGCACAGCACAGGCTGGAAAGCTCCTCATATCACTGAAACAGTAAAGTAATGAGGAAGCCACACAGCTTCACAAGAGCAGCATGAAGCCATATGGCTGCAAAGCATCATGGGAACAACTGGAAGACTCCAGGGTTGACACCAACACTGCCAAAATCGCAGCAGGGGAGCTGGCACTCGGACATCCCACTGCAGCAGAGGCTGCATCCCAGCGCAGTAGCTGCAGTCTTGCAGGGCCGCTCATTCCCACTTCCTCAACCTCTGAAGGACTGAAAGGAAGAGCAGGGAATTAATCTTCACTGACCTCTTTTTGGCTTTCATCCAAAATGCAGCGTAAGTACTGTTCTGACTTCAGCTCCACTACAAGCCGCACCAGAACTAGGCAGAAAAAAAACGGGATCAGTAGTTCACACCCAAGGGCACTCACAATCCATCTTCCACAGGGCTTTAGCAGACCAGTGAGCAAAGAGCTTAGGTACTAAAGAGCACAGAGGTGCTGAGGGAGCAGGGTAACACCGTCATTCCCAGCACTATTACTTCTGATAGCCCGGCCTGAGCTCTCTGCAGCAACATTACAGCAGTTCCATTTGAGCTGCCCTACAAACCACGCGTGGAAATGAACTGCAAGAGACAAACTGAGCACCAGGACACCAAGTAAACATAAGGAACCAGGAAGGGAAGGACACATAGCCACAATTTTAAAGCATAAAAATTTCTGGTAATTGAGTAGAATTTCCTACAGTATGAAAATTGGGCTTTAAAAACTTGTCTTTTTTTATCCCATACATCTTGCCAGAAAGCAAGGCCCCAGTCGTCTTTGTTGTACTGTTCACCCACCGTGCCCAGAAAGGGGGATTATTCTTGGTTCACTGCAACTTTAAGAACTCTGTCTGCTCTGTCCTAATAAAAGGAATCAACAAGAAACTAAGTTTACTGTCTGCACATCACCTGGGGTTTCCCTAAGAAAATCACAGGGTGACGCTGTCAGGCTGCCTCTGCCTCCACACGTATACCAGGGGAGGAACAGTTTCAGGAAGCAAAGCTCTTCCGGTATTTTTAGAACCTGGGCACCTGAATGTTCAGCAGATAGAGTTTTGACAATAGCCCCCTTACTGAGACACTGTGCAGAACATTGTTCCATAGGATCTGAGGATACTGTCTTGGCTGTCTCTTGCTGTCATAGCACAAGTCACTTGGAAAACACACTTTTTTCATTTGTATTCCAAGAAAGCATCATAAAAAAAACCAAACCACCAGAGACTTCTAGGTTCACCAGCTCTTGGTATATCCAGGGCAATACTGGAGGTTTATCTAGACAACCTACTTTAGCTAAAGACCTAAACATCTCAGCAGAGGTGTATCTTCAGACACGTGATTTATAGATTTAGGTTTAATGGCCCTTTGTTGCCATGAACACTCAGAATCTCTAGAAACTTTCAAGAACTAAGGTAACACTAAGCTAGAATTCCTCTTTTTGAGCATACCCATCTCATCAGACTGGTAACATGACAGGAAGACTTCTCACCTTTTCAATACCATTTCAAGCAAGTGCCTGAAAACTGAAACCCCTCTGGAAGGAGATGGTCACACCCCCTTTCATCTTTCATGGCTGGACAGGAGGAAATTGTTGCATTGCTAATATCACTAGACTCAGCAGAGATGAACAAACTTTGTTCATTAACTGGACTTGCAGAGATTCATTTTTCATCCCCACAGGCATTTCCTTCAGAATTTAAATGAAGGACTGCTCACAAAGAGCAGCCTGTATAGGTAAATCCCAAATACTGTCTGTCCTGAGGAGAAAGCAGTAGATCCCAAAACTCACTGAAGCCTACAGGAAGATTCCCATTTGCTTTGAGACTTTGGCAATGTCCAAAGATGCCAAAGATGAGGCATTGTTTACCACTGCTACCCACCTGACACTAAATTCGTGGCACATACAGAACCTGTGAGAGAAACGCTAAATATTTAGCTCTGCACACACTCCCCTGCCCCCAAATATTGCAACAGTCCACTTGTCACTCCTGCGTTAATAGCAAATAGATGCTCTTCCCAATTCTAGCTGTGTAGAAGCTGAGCACCTCATTATAGTTAGCAGACAAGACAGAGCCTCCCTGCACAAGCTGTCAGTAATCAAGACGTGACATTGGCCTCTCACCTTCTATGAAGAGGTCCAGGGCACTGCTGTCTTCCACAGTATGCAACATCCCTAAAAGATAAACTACAATCAGCAAGGGAACTCCTTCCTGCTCGTGACTGTCAGTGCTGTAATGCCTTCTCGCAAAAAGAGCTACGAAGATTTTTCAGAACTGTTTTGCTTTTCCTGCTTCACATGATACCAGCCCGACTTTGTCTGAGGAAGATGGATACTCCCAGTGGGTATTGCAAAAGGCACCTCCATAAGCAGGGCACAGGGGCACGAAAGGCATTTGGTTCTCTTGAAAATTCTTAATGTGCTTCATACTTGAAGTCAATGGCTCCACCTATGTAAGTAAACATGTAACTGCTGCTGTCACCACATCTCACTGCACGTATCCAACACCGTGCATCTGAAACAATACTGCAGAACGACAGAAGTTAAAGCCCGGCTGCGAGTTGTCCTTCCTAGCTTTCATTCACACCAATTACCATGAACAGTCTTCTCCCTCCCACAAGAGGGAGAAAATCCCCAGACCAAATTTGAACACTAGGTTTACACTGTATGGAAACCATGTCAATGTTAAATTCAACCTGAAGGCACCACTTCACAAATTATTTATACAATGAGAGAGTAAGACTGGATATACTAAAATAATGTCTCTACTACACCACAACAGATGAGAAACTCTACCTCCCAGCTCCTTCAGACTTCTGGTACCTACAGCATCAGGCAATAGCTCAGACACTGACTTCTGCACACCACACCACGTGTTTCAACATATCCAAACCAATTACCTCCCCGTGACCTCTCAGAAATTTGGTCAGCTAAAGCAATGTTATGACACTGAAAATGAAGAAATTGCTTATTTCCTGCCTCCTCTGCCCAATCCTCATTAGCTTCCTTACACCTTGGAAAAGATTTGCACGCAGCATTAGTGAACATTGTAATATCAGCTGATTAAAATTCAGGCTTGCCTGAAATTCACCATCTCCTCATATGCAAGACTGGAAATACACCACATAGTAACTCTTCACACTACATACATCTCTGCTCTCTTAACTCTCTTTCTTCTGCCTGTGTTTATCCCAATACTGCCTCTTAAAAAATGAATGTATTTTCCTGAACTTCCTCCACACCACTGCTCAAACCTTTGGGCATTCCTCTTACACTCTTGCACCGAATAATCGTTAGCTCATTCAAGCTTTATCCAGAATGTACACGTCGTTCTTTGCAACCCCAAGCTTAGAATGGGATTCCAGCTGCTCTAGGAGTTAGACCAAGTAGAGTAAAATCCCAAAGCTGTCCCTAAACCATCCGATTGTAAAGGTCCTTAAAGAGAGAGAGAATTATTATTTAAAAGCAGGCAAGAGCACTGAAATGCAAGCACAGCTCCCCCATCTTTGGGGGTATTTTCATGTCAGAGTCATACATACTGTGCAGGACCGACTTGGCCACAAGCACCGCTCCGTACACGTCTGTATAGGATCATATGCACAGACAGCGCTCAGTAAAAATGGAACTAAAGCTGCACAAAGCTGTGTCTCTTAACAAAGCCGCTTCCAAAACATCCACGACACAGTTTGTGCTGGGAAATCCAACTGGGAAAACAGTTTGAATTATTTAGTGCGTCAAGGCAGGGAAGGACCTTGTAAGCCACTTTCCCCCAGAGAACAGTAATTATCTGTGATGTGCAAATGAGATCATGGAATTAGAGGAATCTGCTACATTTTTCTCTGAGAGGCACCCACGTTCATACCCTCCACCTTTCTCTTCCTCCTTTACTGTTCCCTCATTTAGACCATTATTTCTTCTCCATCAAGTTTTCAGACAACGTTTCAAACGCCTTTCCCACAGTACTGCTATGCAAATCAGCAAGAGACGTTCAAGATCACAAGAGACTTGTTGGAAAGGCACTTTCTGACATCCCAATGAACACCACCCTGCTGTGAGGCCGACCCACTGAAAAAAAAGCAGGCATTACGGTCCTATGGCTACGAGGGCTTCTGCAAATGGCAAGTGCCAATGCGAAAAAAAATCCACTACACAGATACTTATTTTGTACACTTGACACTAAATCCTGCGACACCTTTTTCAGCTCACACTTTCGTTTCTGTAAGAATCTTCATGTAATGCCACCGATCATCGAGACGAGAAAGCACTGAGGCACAGGAGCAGAATGGAGGGTGTTCAGGAAGGGTCTCACACCGGGCACACCCTGTTCTCCGGACAGACTTTGCGCATACATCGAGATACTTCGGGAAATTGCAAGAGCTTTACGAACGTGTCAATTCTGCTCCTTGGGGAAATTAGGGAAGTAACCTATTCTAAGTCAAACGACGGAATTTTTCATACGGAGTAATAACACACCTAACAGGAAACGGTCAAGTATGGAATTAAGTAATTCATGTTCTTTTCCCTTTGTTTTTTTCCTTTCCTTCAAGCATGGAGGAGCACACACGCACATCTATTCAAAACCAGGCAACCGCCTTCTCCCCGCTGTTGCCACACTAGGCCACAGCGGAGCTCTTACCAAAGAGATTTCCTATCAAACGCACGCAGACCCTCTCCTCGGATGCCAGCAGCTGGACAACCGGCAGGGCCTGCCAGGCCAGGGCATCGTGGAGGCGGGAGAGGACGTGCTTCTTGCGCACCAGCTGCGGAGCAGAAACAACGAGCAGCCGGTTAGCGCTCAGGCCCGAGCTGCTCCCACCACCCCGGGGGAAGACTCCCACCGGGGCCCGAGAGCCCCGGCCGAGGGGATACGCCTGGCCCGCGGGGACGGGGGGGGGGAGGCAGCCAGGGCAGCGGTCGGGGTGGGGAGGAAGGGTCAGGGGGAGGGGGA